>LBNU01036940.1:88748-103285 GCA_014162995.1 Artemisia annua | reverse complement strand
ACAGCGTATACAGAGATCCTGATTCTTTTGTCCACGATACTAATCATAACAGTATTCACTAATATGTTGTAACAAGTGCTGATTGGTAAATAGGTATATTCGTGTCCAATTATTTTTAAAAGGAGTACGTTGTAGTTTTGATACAACTCACATTTAACATGTAATTCTTTTTGCTAATGCAAAATCATGAACAACAAGATTTTTGAGGAAGAGAATTTGTGTCTGTATATCACGAGGAAGTATTCTGCTAATATATCTTCATCCCATGTTAGTGTATATGCTAGCGCGCTGTCCCTTAAGAACTTGTTTTGTCATCAACAGAATATTGTACAGCATACCGCGATGATAATAGAACAATTTTATAGTTTTATCTCCATCCGTTTTGTGGTGTTATCAAGCTACAGACTTTTTTATGGCTTTATCATGTCCATTTTAGGGCTTATTCACCATCACTTGGATCAAGCTCTCAATGTTCCACATTATAGAAACATATACTGGATATGGAATATTTTGAACTCACAGTATTAGAAAGAAAGGGTCTATTGCAAGATAGGCTCTTCAATCTTATGCTTGGTGAGCAAAATCTTTCTCGTATCATGGAACTTTCTAGACGGATATACGGATGCTCTCCTAGATTTGGTCCATATTTAGTATACATTAAGACTTCATAATATGTTTATTGGACTATTGGATGCGGTAATTTTAACCAACTCATATGAGAAATCTATGCTGTAGATTTCGTAACGGGTCAAATGGTAAATATAAACATTTAGCTATAAATGAAACATGTCGAATGAGTGTTGCAAGTAAAAGAAGTCGGAGGTTGCATGAAGTGTATTGTTTATAACTTTCTAAATTGTTTTATCCAAGTATTAAATCATGTTTAGTACATTTAATTAATCTATTCATAAACTTGTAAATTCAAAGTTTTTTTTATCCGTAATGAATTATTGACCCATTTTGCCATCTGAGTTATATTTTAAATAGTTTCTTTTAATAACGACACCTCTCGTACATTATACTAGTCCTTTTTGTCTTTTTTGTTTCAAATTATAGACAACCTAAAAGAGATTATATAAAAGTTTCAATGAACTTCGAATGCATGAGCGTTGAGGCAGACTTTACATTTACAACAACATAAGCACCTAATTGCCATTAGTCTTACCATCCAATGACTAGAGACTACAAGAAACACCAAAGGTAGTTCACCAAAGTTAGTGAATCCACTATACCAATGAGCATGAGTTAGCCTACCCAACTCTCCTAACACACCAACATTCATCTTCTTACACTTCTCATCCCATAACTTCCTTCAATCTCCATACTCTCAACTAAAAAAAAATGACACCTTGTTTCTCCGCCGTCGAAGATGACTCGGCCGCTCTTTTCACCGCCTCCGACAACTCCCCGGATCGATCCACGAGCCCTTCCTCATCCTCCCACCACTCACTACCACCACCTTACACGTCGAAACCATCCTACAAACTTACTATCAAAAACCTCTCATACACCATCAAAACAAACCACCAATTCACATTTTCATGGCTCCTAAAGAAGCCAAAATGTATCAATATCCTCAAGTCCGTATCCTTTGTTGCACAAAGCTCGGAGATCATGGCTATAGTGGGTCCGAGTGGGAGTGGTAAATCAAGTTTGCTTCATTTTATCTCAGGCCGCGTTAGGAACAACACGTTGGATCCCAAAACCACCATATTGCTGAATGATTTCCCGATCACGAGTGCTTCACAAATGAAGAAAATATGTGGGCTTGTGGCACAAGAAGATAACTTGCTTCCTTTATTAACTGTGAAGGAAACTTTGATGTATAGTGCTAAGTTTAGGCTAAAGGAATCGAGTTCAAAAGAAAGGGAAGAGAGGGTCGAGTGTTTGTTACGTGAGCTTGGGTTGGTTCATGTTCGCGATAGTTTTGTGGGAGATGAAGATGATCGTGGGATATCTGGTGGAGAGAGGAAAAGGGTGTCAATTGGTGTCGATATGATTCCTGATCCTCCCATTCTACTCCTTGACGAGCCTACATCAGGTTTAGATAGTACCTCGGCTCTTCAAGTGATCGAGCTACTATCAAACATGGCAAGATCAAAGCAACGAACTATCATTCTATCGATCCATCAACCAAGTTATCGAGTATTACAATACATTTCCAACTTTTTAATCCTCTCAAGTGGCAAAGTAGTCCATAATGGTTCTCTTGACTCACTTGAGGAAACCATTAATCAGTTGGGATTCCAAATCCCAACCCAACTCAATGCGCTCGAGTTCTCAATGGAAATCAAAGAGGTCCTAGAAACATCATATAACTCAAAAGAAGCACAAGTTACATTAGGAGAATTTATGGAACCATCTTTCGCTACTGTGTGGGCTGAACAAACAAATGGAACATTTCAAGAGCTTTTAAGACGAGATCAAAGTGCAGAAACAACTCGATATCAGCATGGTTTACACGAAATTATAGTTCTTTGTACGAGGTTTTGGAAGACAATTTACCGCACAAAACAACTTTTTTTAGCAAGAACAATGCAAGCCATTGTTGGAGGTCTTGGTTTAGGGAGCGTTTATGTTAAGATCAAGAACAATGAAGACGGGATTGCCGAAAGATTAGGACTTTTCGCCTTTAGTCTTAGCTTTCTTCTTTCTTCTACAGTTGAAGCACTACCTATTTACCTTCAAGAACGTCGAGTCTTGATGAAAGAAGCATCAAGAGGAGCTTACAAGACTTCTTCATATATGATCGCTAACACCATCGTGTTCCTACCTTTCCTTTTTGTGATTGGTCTCCTCTTTTCCATACCGGTATATTGGCTAGTTGGGCTTAACACTTCATTCACTGCATTCGCCTTTTTTGTGTTCGTGGTGTGGCTCATTGTACTCATGGCGAGCTCATTGGTTCTCTTCTTAAGTGCGGTTTCACCTGATTTCATATCTGGTAATTCACTAATCTCCACGGTTCTTGGTGCATTTTTCCTTTTCTCAGGTTACTTTATACCAAAAGAAGTGATACCACAATATTGGATGTTTATGTATTATGTGTCGTTGTATCGATACCCTTTGGACTCATGGTTGGTTAACGAGTATTGGGATAGGAGGGAGGTATGTTTCTCGGGTGAGGGTTCTGGTTCGACATGTTTGGTTACTGGGAATGANATTGGATCCCAAAACCACCATATTGCTGAATGATTTCCCGATCACGAGTGCTTCACAAATGAAGAAAATATGTGGGCTTGTGGCACAAGAAGATAACTTGCTTCCTTTATTAACTGTGAAGGAAACTTTGATGTATAGTGCTAAGTTTAGGCTAAAGGAATCGAGTTCAAAAGAAAGGGAAGAGAGGGTCGAGTGTTTGTTACGTGAGCTTGGGTTGGTTCATGTTCGCGATAGTTTTGTGGGAGATGAAGATGATCGTGGGATATCTGGTGGAGAGAGGAAAAGGGTGTCAATTGGTGTCGATATGATTCCTGATCCTCCCATTCTACTCCTTGACGAGCCTACATCAGGTTTAGATAGTACCTCGGCTCTTCAAGTGATCGAGCTACTATCAAACATGGCAAGATCAAAGCAACGAACTATCATTCTATCGATCCATCAACCAAGTTATCGAGTATTACAATACATTTCCAACTTTTTAATCCTCTCAAGTGGCAAAGTAGTCCATAATGGTTCTCTTGACTCACTTGAGGAAACCATTAATCAGTTGGGATTCCAAATCCCAACCCAACTCAATGCGCTCGAGTTCTCAATGGAAATCAAAGAGGTCCTAGAAACATCATATAACTCAAAAGAAGCACAAGTTACATTAGGAGAATTTATGGAACCATCTTTCGCTACTGTGTGGGCTGAACAAACAAATGGAACATTTCAAGAGCTTTTAAGACGAGATCAAAGTGCAGAAACAACTCGATATCAGCATGGTTTACACGAAATTATAGTTCTTTGTACGAGGTTTTGGAAGACAATTTACCGCACAAAACAACTTTTTTTAGCAAGAACAATGCAAGCCATTGTTGGAGGTCTTGGTTTAGGGAGCGTTTATGTTAAGATCAAGAACAATGAAGACGGGATTGCCGAAAGATTAGGACTTTTCGCCTTTAGTCTTAGCTTTCTTCTTTCTTCTACAGTTGAAGCACTACCTATTTACCTTCAAGAACGTCGAGTCTTGATGAAAGAAGCATCAAGAGGAGCTTACAAGACTTCTTCATATATGATCGCTAACACCATCGTGTTCCTACCTTTCCTTTTTGTGATTGGTCTCCTCTTTTCAATACCGGTATATTGGCTAGTTGGGCTTAACCCTTCATTCACTGCATTCGCCTTTTTTGTGTTTGTGGTGTGGCTCATTGTACTCATGGCGAGCTCATTGGTTCTCTTCTTAAGTGCGGTTTCACCTGATTTCATATCTGGTAATTCACTAATCTCCACGGTTCTTGGTGCATTTTTCCTTTTCTCAGGTTACTTTATACCAAAAGAAGTGATACCAAAATATTGGATGTTTATGTATTATGTGTCGTTGTATCGATACCCTTTGGACTCATGGTTGGTTAACGAGTATTGGGATAGGAGGGAGGTATGTTTCTCGGGTGAGGGTTCTGGTTCGACATGTTTGGTTACTGGGAATGATATCTTGAAGGGTAGAGGGCTTACATGGGACACTAGATGGATGAATGTAGGCATCATGTTTGGTTTCTTTGTGTTTTATAGGATACTGTGTTGGATCATTCTTGCAAGAAAGGTCTCTAGGACAACAATATGAATATTTTTTTTGTACTTTATATAATATAAAATACCAGATTTTTGTAACTTGTGTTAGTACTTGGTTTTTTAATTACAGGATGATGACATTTGGTGAAGTTGTAAGCATATATTTCATTTCATTTTCTACTTAGGATTTTGTTACCTGTCATGACATTCTTATCAAGGGATAAACAATTAATTACGTCCGTATATAAAAACATGATCCTTCATGGAAGTTTTACGCCACATGCAGTCCATGAAAGGTTCGAAACATTGGCTTTTTATAACAGGGAGCGTAACAGGTTTACCAGGATAAACTGTTTCTTCATGAATCTTCTTTATGCAACAAAATTGTGCTGATATATTGGGTTATCATGTAATATTCGTGAATAACAGCATTCAAAATAGGGAGCTAACACCCATTCAAAGGTGTATCAGAATCTTTATGCTATGTGACATATCATAATATATATGTTATGTAATCTTGTATAAAAGTGTTAAAATGGTCACCCAAAATCTATGAGTGACTCATGGTCCATGAACCAACTAATGCATCAAAGAAAATGTCTTTTTTTTTCATCACACAAAGATAGTGGTATTTTTTCTTCTAAATACATCCAGATCCGACGTAATATCGCGCTTTTTAAAGCTCAAGTCAAGTATAATGACTACAGATGTTATTTATAAGTATAATGTCTTTAAAAATTTCTGTAAGCACAATATATTTGACAAATAATGTAATTCGCTTGTTTTATTAGCTTATACCAATTTGCATCTGATTAGATACAATATTCAAAATTAATTACACACAACAATCTGTACATAGCATGCATATACAAAGTTTATTGGAGTTGAGCACCTTTAAACAACTCCTTCCATTTTTCTGTATCGCTTCCTGGTCCATCACCCTGTACCACGACAACGCACTTGATCACAATTTATTTACCTTAAACAACACACTAGCAAGACGATTCTAGTTATCTTTTTACCTTTAATGTATAAATCCTCATAAATCATTTTATTTACGAAAATTAAATTAAATCTGAAAAATATATGAACTTTTTATTTTATTTAAAAACCTGAATTGGTTTGAGCCTTTGAGGCATACCAAAAATGACCCACTTTGACCTATACTTAAACCTCCCGACCCTTTTGCCAGCCCTACACCACACGCTTGTAAAACTTGTTTTCTGATTCTTGCAAGTCACAACAAACTCAGTAATTTACCGGGACTGAGTTGATTTCATATATTTGGCCTTCGGTGAAATCTATTTCCAATGCTTGGATGCAAGCTTCAGCAACTACCAACCTACTGACCTCTCCTACGAGTTTATCTCCTGTGAAACACAAGCAAGAATCTCTCTGCTCAGGTTGTTGATAATAAAGTAGAATTGTCAATTTGTCATGTTACCTGATTTTCTTAAATAATAGTATATTTTATTGATAAACAACAAAATGTCCAACAATTTAAGTTATTTGAGCATTATCTTATTAACTTAAGAGTCAATATTCAAGTAAATTTGACGAGAAGGGTGTATGTAAAGTACCTTGACCAATAAGGACAGCTCGTCTTTCACCTGCTGTAGCTTTGAGCAGAGTATTTAAATCATATGATGTATAAGGTCCATCTGTCAACCTACCAGGTCTAGTATCACAAAATGTAACACTAATTAGTACACAATGAGCATATATTAACAACAGAGGTAAACCATCTACTCAAATTCTTTGACTGTACTGTAATTGAAGAACAATGTGATTATGAACCACAAACCTTATTATGGTATAAGGAAGGCCAGAGTTGATAACAAAGTCCTCCCCCATCTTCTTATATTTCAGAACACCAAAAAGATTCATGATGCTGTCAACAAAAACACAATCAGACACGGTTTGTAACATGCATAAAGGCTGATTTAAATAAACGTGCTAGTTAACAGGTTTTTGGATACGCGTCTTGGAACGGACAAACATATTATGCTTAGGCGTGTGGTTATCTTATTAAGAGTAAGCTTTGGATACTGAATTTCATTTAAAATGTAAACATAGTTGATTATCTAAAAGTAAAATAACATTACCTATTTAAATTCTCTTTTTTTAACCAAACTTACCAGAACTTACAATAAACTAATTTTCTGTTTTAAAGTCTTAAATATAAAAATTTGCCAAAAGATTCGAACACGTACATATCTGATTATTACAAACTTCAAACAACAGCTGACATCCAAACACTATCTTCTATATCGAGCTTTAATAGATCTGATTATCTGATTTTGGTTATTCAATGTCACATAATCACGGTCAAAAGGCATACCCAAACACCCCATTAGTTTCAGAAGACAAAAAGGTTTGGAAACATCAAACAAAGGAACGATTAACAGAGACTAGTGAATACAAAAGGAAACAAATAACTGGTAGCCATATACATACCTCCATGGTAGTTCATTAGATTTGGTCACTCCCACTGATGAAACTAAAATGAGTCTTGACAATGATCGAGGCAGTACTGACACAAGGTTTCTCACGCCTTCCCAGTCTTCAACAACAAATGACATCGACTTATTAGAACTTAAGGCAAAAAGCAAATATATTTGAACAAAGCAATATTCACAACTGATTTTCAACCAAGTATTGATTCAGACCTACTCTTTCAGGTGTGTTATCACCATCCCATCGCTTTGATGGAAAAGCTGTAGTACCCGTGCAGCAAATAACATGAGTTACACCCTATGATCAATCAAAATGGTCAATGTCATTTCTAATAGCTCTACTTTTGTCAAGAAAACCTTAACGCATTTGAGAGTACATACCTCAAACATTGATGGATCAAGATCCTGTGAGTTCCGAGTATCACCTTTGATCACCTACCAAAATCCCTTTTTAAATAACATTTCATATCCTGAATTGGTTTCACTAATGAAAGGAAGGTGGTCACGCGGGGTTGTTTTATTGCATAGAAAATAAGAAACAAATATAAGAAAAGAAAATATACCTGCAATTTCTCATCGTCTTGTTCTCCAAATAGAGTAGTGGCTTTCTGTGGATCTCGGAGTAATAGTCGCAATTTAACATCACGATTTAGCAATGATGCTACCACTAGTTGTCCTGTATAGAAGTAACACTTTAGTACATATCAGGGGTTCATGATATACATACTTGACCTTATACTTTTGATGTGAAGTCTTTTATTGTTATAGAATAAGGGAGAAAATAGTGTATATGATCAAGCCCGAAACTGAAACATCCGTGACAACTATGATGTAAATTAGTAGTGGCATTTCCCCAAGTACAGGGTCTATCATACAAAAGAACAAATTGCACAATACTGCAACATTGAAGAAGGAAGTCAACAACGGAGACCAAAGTTAGAAGAGCACCCCGTCATCACCCTATAACAGTAACATTATATACAAATGAAAATTTCATGATTGGCTGAAATTCGTTTGCTGTGAAGATCAATTGCAGATATTGCTCTTATGTCCATGTAAATCCTTAGATAGTCTATGCTGCAGACTAGAACTGTTAAAAGGTGTAGTCACTCAATAGTCAATACTAGTTACATTTTGCAACATTCAATGAAATCTTCCTAAGCATATTTCTTTAGAGACTTGCTTTAAAACACCTAGAAAGAAAAAAGTTGCTAGAAAACATATTCTCCGTTATATCATGTTTTTTTATAATTAACCTTATGAGAATTCGTGAAATATGGATATGCTAATCGTAGAAATCATTTAGAACATATAGTGGGGGGTGTTTGGATATGGATTTTCGAAAGTACATGTGAGGAATTAAACTCAGTATTAGTCTATTAGACTATCAGTAAACATGTTTAATCAAACTTGGGATAGATTACTCAATCATCATTTTCTCAAAACAACTTCTTACATGCTTCTCCAAGTCTAGTTAATTTAACCCTAAATACTTAGAAACATTAAATCGCAAAGTTGCTACTCAATCACTCAATACGTGTTCTTTTTAACATTAATCACTGTCTACTGATTACTTCAAGTCAAATTACTCAATCCGATCAAACATCCAACCGCCACTATGACATCAAAGGGCACACATTATCTTAGATATATAATTCTAAATGTGTCCGCTCGCAAAACCAACCTTCCATAACAACAACATTTCGATTTTCAACTTCCTAAACTATAGAGATATGCAAGAGTCCCTTTTGTGCACATCTTAATCCGCACAGCAGTGCAACTATTACCCTATATATTCAGTTTCAAAGTTCCAAAAATTCCGTCATTTTTTTGTATTACAATACAAGCAACAAACCTAGAAATTTAACACACAAACTACAAACATACTATACATCAAAATCCTAATTCCTAAACACCTGCCAAACATGAAAAGTAGTATGTACTTCAATAATCAACTAATAAAAAGCATCCACATTTTATCAAACACTATGTTATAAACTTTTCGGAACAAGTCTTAATCTAGCGTGACATTACTATATTACATTTCATTTTATTAACAGGCAAATGGATCACTTTTTCCACATTTACGTTACTCGGGTAGGGCGAGTATTTAACCAGGATATCTCCGTGACCGTTTCCTAACTCTTTCCCGGGCCACCCCTAAGACATTTAGCTAGTGAGGTTTGAACCTAAGACCTCGTAATCACATCTCATTTTAATAACTATCTAGTTATGTATACTAATGGGTTACAAAAATCATACCAACACCTCCAGTGCCCCCAGTGACAAGAACAAGTTTATTAGATGATGTAAAAGATGTGTTTTGGTTCTCAACTGTTTCTTGTTTTAGTGAATTCCTACAAATATACAGTTTTCGTTTCGAACCAACAAGTTTTCTTTGATTTACTGATAATGATGAGCTAAGAACATGGTTGGTTTGAAGAAACTGTGTTTGGAATGTCGGGGTTTTATGGGTTTGAAAAGGGTTTGTGAGTGTAAGTTTGGAAGCCATTGGAAGAGAGAGACAGAGATTATTGGTGGCAGTTATTTGTTGGGTGGTGTTTATAAAACATTATCCAAATAAAACTAACTGACAGTTAATGAGTGTTTGGTACTTTGGCTTATTGTTGGTGTTCTGTAAGTTGTTTTGTCATTTGTGGTAGCCAGTGTTTGGTTTCAACTTTCCAAGATAGATACATATATATCTCTTCGAGTTAATTGCATTTTTAGTCTCTGTGGTTTGCCAAAATTCAGGTTTGGTCTCTAAAAACTTTTAGTGAAGTGGAAGTTCTTATTTTGTAGTTTGGGCAGCATGTTTGGTCTCTGGGCCAAAGTTAAATGACTAAATTACCCCTTTTTCCATAGGACCAAAAATGCAATTTACTCATTTATATTTTCGTATCAGTTTTTTTTACAAGCTACGCCCTTGTGATTTGCACACAAAGTCACATTCAATCCTTTTTTAAAATTTCTCTCACGAACCATCACAATTGATGTCAAATTTTTCCGTTTTCGTCCTTGTTGCCAACGATCATTAGTATTTAACGTTTCGTCCGTTTTTAGACATTTTTGCCCGTTTTCTTATGTTTTTGTCCGTTTTTATAGGTTTTCGCCAGTTTTTATACATTTTCGCTCGTTTTCTAACGTCTTCATACGTTTTTGTCCGTTTTTATACGATTTCAAACGTTTTTATACGTTTTCGTCTCTTTTTATCCGCACTCAAATGTTTTCATCCGTTTTTATACGGTTTCTTATGTTTTCATATGTTTTTGCCCGTTTTCTTACGTTTTCGTCTATTTTTAAATGTTTTCGTCCGTTTTAATATGTTTTCGCCCATTTCCTTATGTTTTCATACGTTTTTGTCCGGTTTTATTTGTTTTCGTCAATTTTTATACGTATTCGTTCATTTTTATATGCATTCGTACGTTTTCATACGTTTCGCCCGCTTTCTTACGTTTTTGTCCGTTTTATACGTTTTCATTCGTTTTTATACGTTTTCACCCGTTTCCTTACGTTTTTGTCTGATTTTAAACGTTTTCGTCCATTTTTGTATATTTTCATCCTTTTCTTACATTTTCATATCTTTTCATTCGTTTTTATACGTCTTTATACGCTTTCTTACATTTTCATATGTTTTCGCCCATTTACATTTTCACATAATTTTTTTGTCTATTTTTATACTTTTTCATCTGTTTCATCCGTTTTTAGACGTTTTCATTTATTTTTATTTGTTTCTCATCTGTTTTATACATATTATTACGTATAAAAACATAAGAAAAATGAATGAAGATGTATAAAAACAGACGAAAACATATAAAACAGACTAAATGAATTTGTTTTCGCCATGTTTTATATGTTTTCGTATGTTTTTATACGTTTTCATTCATTCTTATTATGTTTATGTACGTAAGAATATGTAAATAGATGTAAACGTATAAAAACAGATGAAAACATATAAAGCGGATAAACATGTATTAAATATAAGAAAACGGGCGAAAACATGTAAAAACGTATAAAACCGTATAAAAACAGACGAAAACATATGAAAATATAAGAAAAAGGGCGGAAACGTATAAAAACGGACAAAAACGTATGAAAATGAAAAAAAAATGAGTGAAACATATAAAAACGTATGAAACCGTAACAAAGCGTATAAAAACGTATAAAATCAGACGAAAACATATGAAAATATAAGAAAAAAGTGCGAAAACATAAGAAGAGGCGAAAACGTACAAAAATGGACGAAAACGTATAAAAACGGACGAAAGCGTATAAAAATAGACAAAAACATATAGAACTGGACAAAAACGTATAAAAACAGACGAAAACGTATAAAAACTGATGAAAACGTACGAAAACGAGCGAAAACATATGAGAACTTAAGAAAGCGTGTAAAAACGGAGGGAAACGCATAAAAATGGACGAAAACGTATAAAACTGGGCAAAAACGTATGACAACGTAAGGAAACGGGTGGAGACTTATAAAAACGAACGAAAACATAAGAAAACGGGTGAAAACGTATAAAAACGAACGAAAACGTATAAAAATAGATGAAAACATTTGAATGCTGATAAAAATAGACGAAAACGTATAAAAATGAATGAAATCATATTAAAACGGATAATAACGTATGAAGACGTTAGAAAACGGGAGAAATGTATAAAACGGATGAAAACATAAGAAAGTGGGCAAAAACATTTAAAATCAGACGAAACATTAAAGGCCAACGATCGTTGGCAAAAAGGACGAAAATGGCAAAATTTGACAACAATTGGGATGATTCATATGAGAAATTTAAAGGACTAAATGTGACTTTGTGTGCAAATCACAAGGACGTAGCTTGTAAAAAACTGAAAAGAAAATATAAATGAGCAAATTGGATTTTTGGTCCTTATGGAAAGAGGGGGTAGTTTAGTCATTTAACTTTCGCCCAAGGACCAAAGATGCAGCGCCCAAACTACAAAATAGGGACGTCGATTGCACTTTTAAAGTTTTAGGGACCAAACATGTAATTTGGCCAAACCACGGGGACCAAAAATGCAATTAACTTTATCTCTTATCTGTATTATAATACATGCATGCATTCTTTAAACTATAATTACTTAGGGCTCGTTTTGTTTGTAAATGGGATTGAAATTGGATTCGGATTTGAAAAAAGTTTGAAAAAAAATAAGGAGAGAGAAAATTAAAAAATGTTTAAATTATAGTAAGTTGTAAATTAATAATGAATATAAAAATATTATTTGAAAAACTTAAAAGAGAGAAATAAATTATTTAATAGTAAAGGTATAAAATTTGTGGTGGAGGTTGAATTTGTTAGAAATGTCAGCATCTATCGATTAAGTCCTATCAAATTTGTGTGGAATCGAGTTTTGGATTCAATCATTTCTTTAGGGCCCGTTTGGTTTGTAAGTGGGATTAGAATTGGATTTGGATTTGGGAAAGGTTTGAAAGAAATTGGATTTGATGGAGAGAGAAACATAGGTTATATATTATTATTTGATAAATGATTAAAAAATATATAAATGTTTAAAAAAACAAAAACACCATTTACGAGGGGACAAAAATAAAATATCTAACTAAAAATATGTACATTGTGCTTTAAAAGTGGGATGTGGGCCTCATGTCAGTGGGGAATTAAGAGAAACCGAGCTATGTTGTGGGGAATCAACTTTTTACAATCATTTACTATTTTGATTTCTACATCCTGAACCAAACAATTATATTAAGTAATAAATCCATTCCCTCAAATCTATACCCCTACACCAAACAGCCCCTTAATTCCAAAATCCTTAAACCAAACTGCAATTTTAAACAATCATTTTATTTCAACAATAGGAAACCCGTGAAACAAACAACACATTAAAGTTTGAGTAATGTTGGTGAATTGTTATACGTTTGATTAAAAATAATCACATTATCTAAAACTAAATTAGTATTTTAAATATTGTTTAATCCTTAAACTTTTATCATTTTTTATTTTTAATCCATGAACTTTTTTCTTGCAATAACTACAAATTGAAACCATAAGTTTTGCATCAAGGGTCAAACAAAAATCATGATTTTGCAAGTATAATTGTTTAACCATACACTGTCGCTTTGCGCGGGTATTCGTCTAGTATAAATATATGGATGTTAATGAAACTGAAATTTGTACATCTATAATACTAGACGATTACCCGCAACGACAGTGTATAGTTGCCTTTAATTAGTGTGTGCATTTATTTAGATATATGTGTGGGCGTGTAGTAAGTGAACGTGTAAAAAGCTAGTGTTTTAATTGTAATTAAGTATTTAAGTATTTAATTGATTGTATTGCTAGTCCGCAGGTCCTCTGGAAGCAGCCTATGTGCTTTCGGGTTGGGGTAAGACTGTCTACATCTCACTTCCTCAATACCTCGTGGAAGACGATATTGAGTAAACATTGAACTGAACTGAACTATTGTCTTTTATAAGTAAGGGTATTTTAGTCTGACAACATGACGCTCAAATTTTAACATTTTAGGTTTTAAGCGGATGTGTTTTCTCTTTATATGTAGTATAGATAATCCACGAACCGTATTGTTGAAATGTTGAAAAATTCAGCAGAGAAGAATTACTAATTTACTCTTGATTATTATTGAAATTTCCAGTTAATGTTTCCAACGTGTCATAATTGTAGTTCTTGGGACATTTACTATGATGAACCTCTAAAAAGGTTTATACAATTAATACATCATCAAGTTATAAACTTTTCCATATTATAAACCTATTTCTACTATGAATAAACCTACTCATAAAGCTTTTCATATCATAAAACGCAACCAACATTTTTGAAAAGAAAAAAAAATAGTTTAGACCTGTTCAAAATCTTAGACCTTTTCATTCCACCTATGATTGAAATGGTTTCTCACTATGGTTTACAAATTTATACACCTCTTCAAAAAGTTTTAGACTTATTCATAGACCACCATAGTGGATGCTCTTAATTTTATAAGCTTCCAACCTGTCATAATTACAGTTAATACATTTCTAAATTAAAATTTAAGCAGTACAGTAGAAAAAGCTTCACAAACGATCATTTATAACCATTTGTTTTATGCTCAAAATCACAGTCAATATAGCGATAATCCGGGATAGTTAGGTACGTACTTTATTACAGCAGTATTTATTCCACATTGAATGTCTAATAAAACTGGTATCAAGTATGACTTTTTTTTCCCCCTTTTATTGTCATAAAATATTGACAAAATTGCACCATTCGTCCCTAAAGTTGCACATTTTTGCGCGTTTCGTCCTTTTTTTTTTTTTTTTTTTTTTTTTTTTTTTTTTTTTTTTTTTTTTTTTTTTTTTTTTTTTTTTTTTTTTTTTTTTTTTTTTTTTTTTTT
>LBNU01036940.1:31341-43204 GCA_014162995.1 Artemisia annua | reverse complement strand
AATCCAATTTCAACCAAAAACACCAATAAAGAATTGAGATTTTTGGAACTTAAAACAAAAGCAAGTTGTTTCAAATCAAGGGAAATAGCAAACCAACAATTATACCATCAAACATCTAAAAGGAAATATCACTTGCCAAACTTTTTAGAACATCATCCTAGACTTCATGTGGATAGTTTCATGACATACTTGAGTGATTTTTGTGATAGATGATTATATGCCTACTAGTGTTTGTATGTGACATTTGCTACTTATGATGGTATGCTTAGTTACATGTTATGCTCACTTGTCGTAATGATTAATTGATGATAGGTTAGATACTATATGGTTACATGTTAATGTTATTAAGCAACAATATGAAAAATATGCTTGCATGAAAAACATGTTTTAAATATTACTTGCTTATGTGCTTACCTACAAAGATATTTTCTACATGCTATATGCTTGGTAGTTGTATGAGAAATGTGCTTACATGAGAAATATGTTTTGATGTTATTTGCTTACATGCCTACTTACCTTGATTTCATGCTTGTTGCTAACATGTTAATTGCCTGCATAACTATTAATGATAGTATATCGTGAGCTCACAACACCATCACATTATCTTTAATTAGACATAATGTGCTTAATTACATAACATGAAAATTTTACACTATCCACTCATGATCTTTCGTTTTGCATGCATCTTCAAATTTTAGGAAAATAAGTTTTAAAATGAGATAATTGAGGGAAATGTGAATGGTGCACATCTTCATATTTTTCTAGATCTAGGATAATCTAGGCAATCTAGATTGTACTTGATTTAGATGATATTAAGCTCTTAAATCTTAATTCATGCGCTTAGGAATTAAGTGTAAGGCATGAATGGGATTATAATTAATTTGTTTCCTAAGATAATGGATATGTTGTAGTTTTTGAGGTCACTATAACATCATAAAGGGGTTAACTTTGAGCGGTTGTGTTAATCTAGGGGAAAGTAATATGCGGTGTTATTTACTTTCTTAGGAATCCCCTTATGCCATGACTTGTTATTTGGAAGTAACTTGTGTTTAGGTCATTCGTATAATTTCCTTGCGTATATACTATGCATTCTCATGTTTTTGAATTGGATTGTGTTAGAAATCATAGTATTCAAAATAGACTTTTGGATAGTCTTCTTACCTTTGGATTATTCATGATCATACTCACATGTTTACTTGTGAAATTATGTGCTTCAATTTGAATATGTGTTATGCTTACTTAAGTATGTGATATATTTATGCGTGATTGATAAATCCTTTCTATGAATAACTATGAGACGATGCTATGCATGTGTTAATCAACATTTGTGATATAATGCTTGGAATATGTATGGCATGTGTAAGTTATGATGTTATGCGGACTAACCCATGTTAAAATTATCCAAATGGTAACCTAACCCTTTTTTGGACCTTCACATTTGAGTATTTCTTGGTTGTTGCTTGTTGTGCACCTTATGTAGCTAGGCCACCAAGGTGAGGCTCTTGACCCATGGATCCCCGCTTTGAAACAAGGGGGAGCAACGATCTAGGGGGAGCTATGTTCAAGGGGGAGCACGTTCGGGTGCTATTGGAACAAGCTACTTTCCCATTCAATGGAAGTCCCACCTTTTTGATTTGACAAAAGGGGGAGAAAGAAAGCAAGAGTGAAGACCTATTCAAGTCAAAAGAAACAAAGGCTTCACTAAATTACAAGGCAAGGTCAAGATGCAAGCTACATCAAAGGCGCGCTTTGTCTTCGCTACGTTTTGTAATTTTGTTTGCTTTCGGATTTTATTTGTCATCATCAAAAACGGGGAGATTGTTGAGGCAAGATTATCAAGATCTCCTAATGTTTTAATGATGACAAATAAACATACGAAACACATAAAATATCAAACGGTAGCCAAATTCCCCGGAGCCCATATCTGCCCCTGGCGCGCTGCCCGTGCGTCAACGCGCGGGTGACGCGCCAGGCCACTGTATGGCTTCGGGCGAAATTTGAAAGTCGGCTTTCCTCTTACCCGACAAATGTGGATCTTTCAATACAGGTATGAATATGCTATGTGCTTAATTGAGAACACTCGAAACGAGTTTTGGGATTAGAGAGATCCAACTTTTAAAGCACCCATTTACGGGAAAACGCCAATTCATGTTTTCTAACTATCGCCTCTAGCCAAGGCTTTTGTAAACTTAGGGAGCTTATATATTTCACGTAACATCATGTGAAAGCATCCATATGCTCATATCCCGTACTTACTTATTCTCTAATTACGTAACGGGTTTACTCCCTTATTGGTCAAACTAAGTCAAACGTCACTTTGCTTAAACGTATCTTTTCCCACTTGGGTTATGCTTTACATCAAGGCAAAGCACTTAACTTGTTTGAACCAAGGTATTAGTTGAGAACGTCGAGTCGTGGAAAGTCACGAGATATGAAACTATGGATTCTCGACATTATGTTACTTGAACTTATAAGTAACCTATGAATTTCTCAACTTATAATCTTAATTGTCTAAACCTTTTCTTCTTAAATGACAATTAGATTATGTCTTAATCTTCCTCTTAATCTCATTTTTACAAAAAGACAAATACACCAAATCTCCCACAATGCTTCCCAAATATCCCTTTCCAACATTCTCTTAAAATATTCCCTTACACCCTCCTTACAACTTGTACCTTTTGTCTCCTCCATACTCACACACAATATTCACATACTCCCACACAATATTCTCTCAATCTACCAATTTCCCATACAATATCCTATACACACACTTATACACCTTGTGTACACACACATACTTACCTTGTACATTTGTACACACACTTCTCTACACACACTCTATTTCAAATTTACACACACTACTCACAACCAACTCCTCTCTACACATACTTGCCAACTCACCATATCCTTCCATATCCAATCATATCCAAATCATATATTCTCTTACACAATCTCTTACATTCTTACATATTCCCTTACATACATCATATCTATACAACTCACATACAACTCACTCTTTCCTTCTATTTCCCCACATACCAAATAGTTTGAAATCCAAAAGAGGCTCCCTTTGATCCTAGCCATCCATTTCAAACAAAACCATCTCAACCATCCATTTCCCCTTCCTCCCCAAGAAATGGAATATTCCATAAGAATATCCTTTCTAACCCAACCATGGTTACTCTAACCCAACTATGGTTATTTCTCTACACTTAACCTTGGNTGCTATGGTAACAGCTTTATCCTCAATTGTATTTAAATAGTCATCAGAAGTTTTACATCCATTACCTTCCACATTATAAGTGCCACTTCTTCATAATTAGGACATTGAGAGCTTTTAGTATCAAAAAATTTTAAACAATCTATTCTAGTTTCATTATTCTCAATAAAATCATTTAGATCTTTTGAAGACTTTATTTTAAAAGGAAACACTGTTTCATAAAATCTGACATCCCTAGAAGAAAAACACTTTTATTAACAAGACTGTACAGTTTATAAGCTCTTTTGACACTAGAAGTTCCAATAAAAACACATTTTTCAGACCTGACACCAAATTTATCATTACTGTTTTAGATGCTGGAATAGCAGAGACACCCAAGAGCCCTCACATGAGAGAGACTAGGTTCCTTATCATAGATAAATTTATAAGGGTAAACTCCATTCAAGACAAAGGAGGGTAACTCTTTGATCAAATAGATAGCAGTTAAAACACATTCAGTCTACATATAAAGAATAATCCCCACCTAAAACAAAGACTCCTAGACACATTTAAAAGGTGTCTATGTTTCCTTTCATCAATCACATGACACATTTAAAAGGTGTCTATGTTTCCTTTCATCAATCACATTTTGCTGATGAGTGTATGCACAAGAGGTTTGATGAATAATACCACAATCATTGAACAGATTAGAGACTTTACTATTCATAAACTCAGTGCCAATATCAGACCTACCAATTTATCTTTAAGACCAAACTGAGTAAGAACAAGTTTCAAAAAACTATCAATATAATCAAAAACTTCATGTTTGGAGTTAAGTAACAGACCCAGACAACCCTGCTAAAATCATCAACAATTGTAAGAAAATATTTGTACCCATCCCCAGTAACCACTCTGTAAGGACCTCAGACATCACAATGTACTAAATCAGCCAAACCAGTAGACTTATGATCACTCAAAGGGAAGGGTTCCTTTGTTTTTTAGCCTTATGATAGATATCACAAGGAGAAATATGATCAACATTTCTTAAACCAATTTTTTCACCAACAATAGACAGGACTTGGCTAGCAGGATGACCAAGCCTGCAGTGCCATAATTCTTTAGAAACATGACAAACAATACCAGAATTACACAGATCAATATTAGACTTAGCATCAACTATATAATCAAACATGTAAAGTCCACCAGACTCACTTCCAATCCCCACAATTTTATCTAGTTTCCAATCCGGAACATAGAACTTATGCTTATCAAAGCCAACAAAATATTTACTATCTTTTATCATTTTGTTCACAGACAACAGACTAACATTATATTCTGGCACAACAAGAACATCAAACAATACAACACTATCAAATAACATTAGACTACCAATAACAGTTATTTTAGCTACGATATGATTAGGATGACCAATAGTCAACATAATACTGAAAATATCAACAAAATTAAACATATTTTTAGCATAGACAGTCATATGTTGATTAGCACCAGAATTAATAATCCATCCTAAGGTCACTTAGACTAACATTATATTCTGGCACAACAAGAACATCAAACAATACAACACTATCAAATAATATTAGACTACCAATAACAGTTATTTTAGCTACGATACGATTAGGATGACCAATAGTCAACATAATACTGAAAATATCAACAAAATTAAACATATTTTTAGTATAGACAGTCATATGTTGATTAGCACCAGAATTAATAATCCATCCTAAGGTCACTTTGTTATTAACCATATGACCTAGTTTTAGCACAGAAGAATTTTTCAAAATGCAGATTAAGAAACATATTGTTATTATAAATAAGCAAAAAAAACTTGGTTTTATACCTGCCATATGAGCAGAAGCACTAGCATATGGGTTTTCATTAATGAGACTTGAAAGTTTCACCATCTGCTCATTTGTGAAAGAAGCTGAAATAGAACCAGATGAAGTAGAAGCAGTATTTTGAGAAATACCTGCACTTCCATTAAACCTTTTAAGTTTTAACAACGCCAAACTACTTAGAAAGATTATGATTTTTTTTTTAAAAACCAACATGATACCCATTTAATTCATAGCACCTTTCAATGGTATGTCCAATTAAACCACATTGCTTACAAACCAGATTAGGACTAGGACCTCTTTTATTGTTGTTATTATTGTTAAACCTTCAATTGAATATTATTAGTGTTATTAGTCCTAATAACAAAAACAGATGGAACATACTTAATAGATAAATCACCCCTTTATGAGACTCTCCCCTGGAAACAATAGAAAAAGCATCCTTTATAACATGTAAAAGATCCCTTGCAAGCAAATTACTCCTAATAGGATGATATGCATCATTAAGACCCATAAGGAACTGCATAAGCCTAACCAATTGCTTATGCTTGAGAGTACCTTCATGAGCAACACAAATACAAGTAGGAAGTAAAGTAATAATATTAAATTCTCTCCAAAGAGAGTTAAGCTTATGATAATACTTAAGCACAAATAATCACCGTATTTTAAACTATTAAATTTTATGCATCAGATTAAAATAACATAACCATCCATTTTATCATAAGTTTCCTCTAACTTCTTTTTAGCATACAGCCAAAGCCGGACTGATAACAGGTTTAACACTAGTATCATCAATAAAACCTATTTATTTTTACCTTTAAGAGCAATTTTCATAGTAGCAGACCACATCTTGTAATTCTCATAACCAATTAATTTGAAATTAACAATAGAAACATTAGAATTATCATTATCATGCAAAAACAGATGATTACGAGCATCCAAACTATTAACTAAAATTTAGCCATGATAAACAAGAAATAGAACAACAAACAGACAAATATAACACAAAAACAGATAACCACCAAATGGAAAACTAGTAGACCAAGTCAACAAAGTAGTACTAATCTTATACCAATTGATGATCAGGAACACGATTCCTTGCTTTTTAGAGGAAGTAGGTCAAGTGTGATAAAAATTATTAGGGTATAAAGAACGGAAATATAAAGAAAGCGTGAGGGGTGTTATAGAGCACGCAACCAGAAACCAACAAAAGACTTATTCCACCTCTCCTATTGATTCACTTAGTCAATAAGAGAAGTAAGAGCCCAAGAATGAACCCAAAGTAACAAGAATCACCAAACCAAGAAACTACCAAATCGGAAAAATTAGGGTTTCAAGATAAAAGTCTAATTTTATATATATGAACAATTAACACCCCAAGAACGCGATTCAACCACCAATAAATCAGATCCAATAACAAGAACCACTAATCAACCACCAGAACAAAACCCCCCAATTTTTCAAAACCCTAAAAATACAGAAACCACTAATTCTTTATCAGCAAATCAAGAACCAACAATCAAGAAAATTGCTAGCTCTGATATCATGTAAAAACTATCAAACTAATATCACAACACACGATTTGCACTCAGCCAACCTCCCCACATGCTATTTTGTATACAGTAATAAGATCAGACGCGTTTGTCCCCAAACGAGTGCAACACTACATACAAAAGAAATGTGTTGTTCCCAAATGGATGCAATACCAAAAAATACAATACAACTCTGTTACACAAAACTTCACTACAACACTCAAAAGGCTAACAAACTAAAGATGATCAAACTTTGAATAACTAGAATTCAAGTGAAAATACTATGTGTATTTTTGAGAGATAAAAGTGAGATAACAATGACACTGAATGAGCGGCTAGGGCTGGGAAGAGAGTTTATATAATGCAAACTTTTACTTCAACCCCTATAGAATAAGAAAATACAAACAAAACCCAAAACTTGTTAAAATTAGAAGGATGTGAAGGATTAGTCCCTACACATCATAAAAGCAATGAGTTTGAATATAACACATATTTATAACATGAGAAATGATACATGGATTTAAAAGTGGACATAATTGTTGACCTAAAAACATGTGGTATGATCCTGATGGGTTGTAAAATAAGTGAGTCCTTATCTGCAGCCATCAAAATGGTGTGACATGTTTTTAGGTCCACTTTTAAGTTCATGTATCGTTTCTCTTCCAACATTAAGGTGTAAGTACGTCAAAACTTTGATAGAAAAGAATATTTTCCTTCAAAAGTAAGGGATCAATCTTATGAACTTGTTAAGACATGTGAAATGCATGCAAACTATATTCTATAATATCATAGAACTAATTTAGTTGCTGGAATTTTAAGTTTGAAATCATATGTTGTATTTTTTATGCGTGAGTTAGTGACCCCGAAATGATATATAGAAATTTATAAATTCAATAGTAGATTGATTGCACAGTGAGAATAGAATCTTTACTTAGGCTGGACATAATAAGGCGGGTCGCGACCCTCTTTTTTTCCTGCCACGTCAGCTTTCTCTCTCCAGCGACCTGCAGGCGATTGGGTGCCCCAGTAAAGGCGACCTTAATAAAAAGTGGGCCCTTGTTTTTTACGTGTGTATGTATTTCGGTCGTGTACTCGACCGTTTTCGTTTTCTTTGTTCCCTCTATTCGGTCGTGATTGAAATAGCACAACAATGGAGACCGAGTTTTTTTGACGACCGATTCGGTCGGGTTCATTATTGCGTCCAGCCTTACGAACTAGAACTCATACTCAATTTTAGTATTCAAATGTCTATATCCTAAAGTAGAGAATTGCCAGGATTTAGTCACTAATAAAATACTTTTTGTAGATTAGTTTTGATCCTTAACATTTTATCTTTTAACAATGCCTTTTTAAAATCGTGGCAATTGCTACTAATATGTTAATCAATCACACATAATCCGAAACATTCCCTAAGGGTGGCAATTTCTGACCCGATATGAAACCCGACCTGAAACCGACACGAAAATTAGCAGGTTCGGGTTGAGTGTAAATAGATTTGGGTCGGGTTTGAGTCGACCCATCTAACCCGTTTATTAAACAGGTCAGGTTCGGGTTGGGAATATACTAAACGGGTCGACCCGCTAACCCGTTTAAGATTTTTTCTTAAATTAAAATTTATTTATATTTTATTATACAGGTTAAATAGGTTAAACGGATCGGCCCACAAGCCCATTTAACCTATTTAACCCATTTAATGTGCCAACTTTAATATATAAACGGGTTACATGGGTCAACCCAAAACCCGTTTAACCTATTAAACTCGTGTAACCTATTTAGCCCTCCAACCCAAGTATATATATAGATTAAATGGGTCAGGTTCGGGTTATGTGTAAACAGGTTAGGTTGACATAGCTGACCTGATTATTTAAATGGGTCAGGTCCCGGTTGAGGTTTTGTGACCCGCCAACCTGTCAACCCGAACTCGACCCGAATTGCCACCCCTACATAAATATATAGTCATGTTTATATTTATTAATTTCAAGAACCCAATTGTTTATACTCTCACAACAAAACTAAACTTATTTGATCATATTTGGATTGACTTAGTGGGTGTTTGGATTTGCGTTATGAAACAGATTATCAGCTTATTGCGTTTCCAAAACGCTATAATCTGTTTTTCTAGCATTTGGCAAAGCAAGAAAGAAAAGTGATTTTCTGTGTTATTGAAGCTTCAAAACGGAGTTACGCAAAAGCAGGTGAAGAGTTGCTGCAAGGAAGCGTGATTTTGCTTTTTTCGTCAAATTACTCATTTGCCATCTATCTTCTTGATTCTTATTAGTTGCCACTAGTAACTTCCTTTGTCTTTTTCTCCAATTCATATTTTATTGCCATCTAACCTAAATTATTTAAAATGTCTATTTTAGTCATTTTACTAGTTAAGTTATAAATAATCTAATTTGCCAAACACTAAAAAAACTGATTATCTGATTATTGCGTTCTCAAACAACATAATTCAATCCAAACACTATATTTCAAAACCACGTTTTGCAACAGCTGATTATCTGATTATCCGTTTTCAAAACGCATAATCTATTTTAAATAATCAATCCCAAACACCCCTTTAGCGACTTAACTAATCAAAGTCGTATGTACTCTTGTATACGTATCTCGAAGCATAAAATGGAAACAGGAAAAGTCGGTGGCTTTTGAAATTATGGTCTTCATTTAAATTATTTTGAAGTTAGTAAATTTCCGTCTGTGTTTTATGTATTCTGTATACATATTAATTATTTCTATCAAGATTAACAAACCGAGTTCTTTCGTGTTAATATTTTAAGTCTGTTTGTGATTTTTCTTTTTGCTACGTTCAATATATGTGAACGAAAGAGTGTCTGATTTAAGCAATTAAGCTTGCTTTTGTTGTGTTACATTATTACCCTGTTTTATGTTATGATTCTTCTAATAAATTGTTTAGACGAATGTACGAATCTGGTTTATCGGGTATTGCAAAACCAAACTCATTTTTAAACTGATATCTACTGTGATTCCACCACTCAAATAAATATAAATGCACACATGTGATGGTTTCCTTTTATAAAATGTTAACAGTGTCTAACACTACACTTTTTACCCATATTATCAAGAAATGTTACTATCCATTCTTATGTAAATTTCAAGTGTTAGGGAAGAATAACCTAACTTGTTTTTAGGGCCAACGAGCATGGTAGCCCGCGCGTTGCCGCGGGATTGTCTTGTCGAGCATGTCCCCAAAAAACAATATAAGCAAAACTTATGTTAAAGGGATTATCATTTAAAAGATCAATTTGTTAAATACTTTTAAGACGTTACAGATTACAAAAACAACATACTTGTTTCAATGCAACTGCCAATTTAGTGATGATGTCACTACGAAAGTATTGTGCATCAGAATATATATGTTATCACCAAATCATACGAATAATCAATGACTACAAAAGTTGTAACCGACACGATCATTATATACCAAACATGTATAAACATATTTTGGCTGAGAGAGTTGCAGCATCAGTTGCCTTTGTTTTACTGTCTGTTTCAGGAAGTCCATTTGTTGCAGCTGCACTTGATAATCTACTGCCTCTTCTACCTTGTCGAGATAAGCATTTTGATGTTGCCCTATAGTCCACAAATCAGTGCCCACAATTACAAATTAAGTCAACTGCTCAATGTAAAATTAATGATCATGTCAATCGCAAATAATAGTATTTCATTATGGATTGTCAAATTACTCTTTTAAAATAACGTGAGTGCCATTATTTTTTCAGGTCAATTTCTTACAATAACAACCTCCTAAAATATCAATATAGTTCAAGCTAATTTACCATGTTAATATATACAGGATTGGTAGCCTACTGAGAATTTTGCCATACATCAGGCTTGTGAAGTCAACTTTTAATTAACCTGAACCTAAATCCAAGAATCTTTTAAAAAAATGTAGATAGTTATAATTGCTATAAATACCCGTTAAAGTTTATGCTAATATGTTTCTAAGATCATACCTGGGTTTAAGACAATTGAATTGAGCAGGTGATTCAATATCAAAAGTGCCTAAGTAATCGGCTGAAGCTTGTTGTCGGCGTTTCCTCCTCTCATGTACCCACCTCCTGTTAGTGATTAACAGCTATAAGCCCCACCAATCAAGCATCAATACTATACCTGACAGATAAATAATGGCATGCTAACATTTAATATTTCAAACTTCACCTTAGTTGGCGTTCTCGTGGCTGCCCTTGAAATTCTTCAACATTGTGACAATCTCTATGTGTCCCACATAAGCTATACCTCTTTCCTTACTACATTTCCTTCTGTTGTGTGCTAGTGCCAATATCCATCTGCAATTCCAAAATGGTTTGCTAAATCATATATCGTGGCACTTTTTAATCAAAAGTGAGCCAACGTGTCTCAAATGTATTACGTGTAAAAGTACCTGGCACTAATGTATACTTGTTGGCATTATACATTTAATGGCTAAAATCACCCATATTTGCGACCATTTACCTTGCCTGGAAGCATATCATTATCGATGCTTGACATCTGCATATATGTGACCATTTGCTGTTGGAGCAACAGAACCGCCCGGTACAACCGCAACAGTATCATCTGCAAACTGGTATACATGGACAGCCTTCACATCACCCTGATAAAAAAATTACATATGTTTATAATTTTATTTTATTATTAATTTTTTCTGGATCTTGCTTTAAAATTGAACACACATGCAACAAATAGAAGTAGCAAATGAAAATTAATGTTACCTCTTTAGGAGTAACTCCTGGATGTGCGCATTATGCAACTTGTAATGATGGTAAGGCTCAAATGTTTATAGTGGAATGAAAATTAACGTTACCACTATTTATTTGCGATCCAACACTCTATCTTGGTGACTCCTTATAACAGTCCATGGAAACACTAACAGGTTTGATACATAGAGCCTGGAACACAGTAATTAAATGAAAAAAGTTTTCGTCATCTCCTTGATCATACATAATATAAAGGGTGTTTAAAACGATACAAAAGGTCAAGACCTTCTTTCAAGAATATTTTTTCATAGATACAAAACAGAATTACCTTTCCACTATACCCAACCTTTGCTGTCACAGTCTTCAAAAGCTCAAGACATTCTTTGTTTTCCTATATATAAAGAGACACACAATTCATTAATTAATCGACCAAGTACTATATTGAATTTCTGTTAGAGCTGAAATACAATGCTCTTGAATGTAGAATCAACATAAAAGAATAGAATGTAAAGAAGAGACGAACCTTAATGTTAGAAAAAAAGCCATCCTCATGTCCAATATGGG
>LBNU01036940.1:4858-30494 GCA_014162995.1 Artemisia annua | reverse complement strand
TAAATTATAAACTAAACAAAGTTTTTAATTAATCATAATTTCTCCCTTACTTTCTTTCAAACCAAATCGAAATCATAGTCCAACTCCAACCCTGCTTACAAATCAAACGCAGCCCCTTATTAATCTTTCTAAATATGAGTTGGTGGTTGGAGGTAGATAAAAGAAACATCCTTGAAGCATAAAATTATTACGGTCGTAACCTTGGTCAAAATATGACACCTAGAGTCTCTTCCTACCCAACCATTTTGTCAACCTAATCCAACCTTATTCCACCTGTAAATAATACCGTCAATTTCCTATTTTCTTGGTATGTTTGACTATTCTTTATGTGATTCTTTATATTAATAATGCAAAACATTCAATTTGAATGGTACATGGTTTATACGTTTTTCAAGTGTTCAAACTAATATACGTTATATTGGTCCAAAAACTAATAATAATATATGTTGTATTGATACGATTGTCATGCATGAATTTGAAAGAAAAAATGAATTTGAACGAAAAATAAAGTATATATATATCTATAGCATTGCATGCAAACTAAATGCAAAATGAGTTTAAACTAAATACTTTTGCTTAATAAGAAGACATATGATAAATTACAAAATCGATCCTAACAGTGCAAATGTAGTCATTAGAGGTGTTCCTCCCCTTTGGGTCAATGGTTCATGTCCGACTTGGGACATGGTTGTAATATATGTTGTGCGTGAGCCAATTTGAAATTCAAAAAATACGAAATCACTTGCAAATGTTTCTTCTTGATGATTAATTGCATGAAATATGGTTCCTAGATGTTTTTTAAACATTGCGCGACGCATTTTTATATCATTTTTATATCGGGTGTATTAGTAAATTTTCGTAAAATTGTATGAAAGTTTCAATTTTTTGCTTCTGAACAGTATTATAACTAGAATCATTAAAGAATATGTGTAACAAAGGGCGGATATATTGTTTGTATACTTTGTATATCTTTTCGTTGATTTTTGACTTGGCTAAGTTCCTTTAAAAATTAAATTATCACCACAACTTGGGCTCCATCACAACTGAGTTNGTGTCTTTCCGATGAGTCATCCGTTATTCCACTTGAAGAGATTCAACTAGATGACAAGCTTAACTTTGTGGAGGAACCCGTAGAAATTATGGACCGTGAGGTCAAGCCAATGGAGCAAAGTCGAATTCCTATCGTGAAGGTTCGCTGGAATTCTCAAAGAGGACCCGAGTTTACCTGGGAACGGGAAGACCAAATGCTACGAAAATATCCACATCTCTTCATAGAGTCTACTTCAGAGACCAACACCAGCTGAATTCAGGGACTGAATTCCTTTTTGGGTGGGCGACTGTCACAACTCGTAATTCCAGGTCATTTTCCAAACCTCGACATTTCACTATTCACCCGTTACTATTCATCATTTACTATTCATCGATCACTATTCATCATTTTACTATTCATCGTTTTCGGAGTCTATTTGAGATTCCGAGAAGCGTTCAGAAAATTTACTATTCACATGCCACTATTCATTCCTGGAGGGAAAGCACTATTCATGCGCATCATTCATTTCATCGTAAACAGGGTTTACGGGTATTCAAATTCGCGTAACCAGGTTTGGTTTAGCGGCGAAGTCATGCATCATTAGTAGGGACACTTCATTCGGACTAGAAATAGTCTACATATCATCACGATACCATTTTCATGCTATTCCACTCGTAGGATTTTCAAATTTACATTTTTAGTACGTTTAACGCTTTACGTAAGTCTATTTTTAACTAAACGTTAACACGCGGTCACTAGATGTGACTAACACGTCCGACAATCCCCACAATGGTCCCAACGTATTTTCATACTCATTATAATAATATAAAATTTATATTATTAATTTACCCGGTGTTTTGAGGATACCGTATTTACCGGTATACGATTAAACTTCCGTCGGTTTTCGATTTTTCAACACGACAACTAATCTAACACCCAATTCTCATAAGGAATGTAATTTTATAATTTTTACAACATCGTTATATTTTATTTGGTACCGTTAAATTTTATTTCTAGCAAAATCGGTACCCGGTATCCCCTAAAACTAATAATATAAACATAATATTACATAAAGTCTTACAAATCTTACACCAAATCCCATGTTTTCTTCTCATTTCCATCCCAACTCAGCCCCCCCCCCATACCAAATCTTACATCTTTGAAATATTTCACTAACTATAATAAACGAGCATGGTAGCCCGCGCGTTGCCGCGGGATTGTCTTGTCAACCATGCCCCAAAAAAGAATTTAAGGAAAACTTATGTTGAAGGGATTATCATTTAAAAGATCAATTTGTTAAATACTTGTAACACATTACGGATTGCAAAAAGAGCATACTTGTTTCAATGCAACTGCCAAGTTAGTGATGATGTCAATACGAAAGTATTATGTGCATCAGAATACAAACGCATATGTTATCACCAAATAATACGAAAGACCACAAAAGTTGTAACCGACACAATCATTATATACCAAACATGTATAGCTTAAATAAGTAAAGTACTCAAATTTAAATACAAAAATATTTTGGTTGAAAGAGTTGGAGCATCAATTGCCTTTGTTTTACTCTCTGTTTCAGGAAGTCCATTTGTTGCAGCTACACTTGATAATCTAGTGCCTCTTCTACCTTTTCGAGATAAGCATTTTCATGTTGACCTATAGTCCACAAATCAGTGCCCACAATTACAAATTAATTCAAATGCTCAATGTAAAATTAATGATCATGTCAATCGCAAATAATATAAGTAGTTCATTATGGATTGTCAAATTACTCTCTTAATATAACATGAATGGCATTATTTTTCCAGGTCAATTTGTTACAATAACAACCTCTAAAAATATCAATATAGTTCAAGCTAATTTACCATGTTAATAAATTTTGCCATACATCAGGCTTGT
Organism: Artemisia annua; assembly: GCA_014162995.1. Classification (NCBI taxonomy): domain Eukaryota; kingdom Viridiplantae; phylum Streptophyta; class Magnoliopsida; order Asterales; family Asteraceae; genus Artemisia; species Artemisia annua. The sequence continues at coordinate 27,565 of LBNU01036940.1, read as the reverse complement.
GAACTCAAATTTTAATTAACCTGAACCTAAATCCAAGAATCTTTAAAAAAAAACAGATAGTTATAATTGCTATAAATACCCGTTAAAGTTTATGCTAATATGTTTCTAAGATCATACCTGGGTTTAAGACAATTGAATTGAGCAGGTGATTCAATATCAAAAGTGCCTAAGTAATCGGCTGGAGCGTGTTGTCGACGTTTCCTCCTCTCATGAATCCACCTCATGTTAGTGATTAACAACTATAAGCCCCACTAATCAAGCATCAATACTATAGTTGATAAATAATGGCATGCTGACATTTAACATTTCAAAGTTCACCTTAGTTGGCGTTCTTGTGGCTGCCCCTTGAAATTCTTCAACATTGTGACAATCTTTATGTATCCCACATATGCTATACCTCTTTCCTTAATATATTTCCTTCTGTTGCGTGCTAGTGCCAATATCCATCTGCAATTCCAAAATGGTTTGCTAAATTATATATCGTGCCAGCAACACAAATAAGCTCATAAGGCCGCAGATAAGCTTAAACAAACAGTCCCTTAATTCAAGGCTATAATGAAAATCCATAATCATACATCCAAAGACCCCTAATAAATTTTTTATATAATGTGACTAAAAAAATAAATAAGTAAATAAATACATAAATGTATAAACAAAAATAAAAAAAATAATAACGACATTAATTTTTATATACCTCCTCGGCCTCGTCGTCATCCCCATCTTCAACAGCATCTCCTAAACCATAAGAATGACAAAAGAAAAGCAATAAACAATATGGCATTATAAAGCATAAATTTAACAAAAAAAGTATGGAACAAACCTGATATTTCCGATTAAGGTGTCATCGTTGATGTTTGTGAACAAAAAAAATTGTTATGTATTTAGTTTAGGGTAAAAAAAAGGAATCGGTTGTTGGTTGATCCTACTTTGTGGTTGAAATCGATTGTTGGTTGAAATCGATTGTTTATGGATGCTGGACTATTGTTTGCTGAAGATTAGAAGGGTCTGCCGCTGCAAGGGTTTGGTGGTCAAAAGGTGAAATGAGGGGTTAGTAGAAATTTCTAGGAGCCGAGGGGAAGTAGAAATTTCTAGGAGCTGAGAAGAAGTGGGGTGGGAGGTGAAAAGAGCAACATGTGTCCTGTTGCAACAGTGATAGAACGGGTGTACTGTTGCTAATGTATATTTGTTGGCATTATACATTTAATGGCTAAAATCACCCATATATGTGACCATTTACCTTAAGTCTGGAAGCATATCATTATCGATGGCTGACATCTGCATACATGTCACCATTTACCATTAGAACAACAGAACCGCCCGGTACAACCCCAAAAGTATCATCTGCTTCACAATTCAGCTAGTTCATTTTGTCTTCACCGAATCCAAACCGGGAAGGTAACCTCCCTACCATGCGATGACCTTGAAACTGGTATACATGGACAGCCTTCACATCACCCTGATAAAAAAATACATATGTAATCATTATGAACTATAAACTTATCACACTTCATTTGAAGATCCACAACTAACAGAAAGTATGTAAGATTTTGAAATATTGTGTGCAACACAATATTTCAGTCCTCACTTAATAACTATTAACTATTTAAATCATGTTAAAACGGATCACAAAAAAACTCAAACACCCTGATTTCTGGATTTATTATGGAAAATTGTCGTAACTGATTTACTAAAAAATTTAACAGGGATCCTATATTTGTAGCTTTGAGCCTTATTTGTCTTTGTATACCACAGTACATAATGCTCAATTTCAAAAGGAAACAAACCTCTAATTAACCATTTAGGACCGTGCTCTTCCCTGAGAGGCAAAATGGCCATCGCTGCGATGTTTATAATTTTATTTTATTATTATTTTTTTCTGGATGTTGCTTTAAAATTGAACACATCTGCAACAAATAGAGGTAGCAAATGAAAATTGATGTTACCTCTTTAGGAGTGCGCATTATGCAACTTCTAATGATGGTAAGGCTCAAATGTTTATAGTGGAATGAAAATTAACGTTACCACAATTCATTTGTGATCCAACACTCTCTCTTGGTGACTCCTTATAACAGTCCATGGAAACAGTAGCTGGTTTGATACATAGAGCCTGGACCACAGTAATCAACTGAAAAAAAGTTTTCGTCATTGCCTTGATCATACATAATACTAAAGGGCGTTTAAAACGATACAAAAGGTCAAGACCTACTTTCAAGCATATTTTTTCATAGATACAAAACAGAATTACCTTTCCACTATACCCAACTTTCGTTGTCGCAGTCTTCAAAAGCTCAAGACCTTCTTTGTTTTCCTATAATAAAGAGACACACAATTCATTTAGAGCTGAAATACAATGCTCTTGAATGCAGAATCAACATCTAAGAATAGACTGTAAAGAAGAGACGAACCTTAGTGTTAGGAGCAACACCATCCTCATTACCAACATTTTGAGGGGGGGGGAGGGAGTCCCTGGACATATTTCTTCTTAATCACAGATTTCAAGTTGTGATCACTTCAACACCCATTTTCACGGCTTACAAAATCAAAAACCACCAAAAACCCACCGCTTGCTTATGGATCTGGAACTTATGGTTGTACCTTCAAAAGCCTCCCGGATATATGAGACACGCGTTGTGTCTCTGTGTGTGTATTTGACAGAGTATTCTAGATATTAGGTGAAATGGGATATGTTACTTGTAAGCGCAAACAAAAGCAATTGATGAATAATGATACTTTTATCATGCCGCAATTTGGAATAAAGGACATACTGCACTTTAAGGGTTGTGCGCATGATTTGAAACTTAGCTTCCACAAACACTATAAGTAGTCAAAAGTAGAAATTACCTCGTACGATTGGAAAATAAGCTAAATGAAACACCCCCTCTCCATATCTAATTTCAAACCCAGAAACTTGTCTCGCTGGAACACCCCTCCCTCCACTAAAAATAAAATCCCAAATTACTACCTATTATTGAAATCCAAAACTGGAATTATGAGACCTGTAAAATAGATAAATATATCAGTTGCATACCTTTGTTATTCATGATGAGAAAGTATCCCAACCATCATCTTCTTTTAACAATCTATTTTTCAAACCTTGACTTCCAATCTCCTTCTCAATTGTTGACGGATTCCATATACAACTTTATTAGCCTACCAAAAATTCCAAACACCCTCTTAATTAAAAATTAAACCTTACCCTTTGGCACCTCATCATCTGCAAATAAGCAAGCAGATATGCATAAGTGCTCTTCCTCGAACCAAAGTTTTAAGCACAAAAAGTGCTTATCAATGTTACAAAAATAAAATAAGCCGATAAGCATTTTCTACCTCAAACTTCTTTTTTCGCTTCTCATCTGTTTTACTCACTTTCTAGATATCGTTCGGCTTACTATGTTGAACTACTATCAAATCCATCAAATCAGGAACTCGTTTAATTGGAATAATCTTAAACCTATCCTAAACCAACATCGTGCATTGCATATTTAATCAACCCAAAATTCAGGAACACAAAGTAAGACATAAACCCCTACCATCAAATTCCAATTTAGTTAACCCCCCATTTCAAAACCCATATTTCATGTTAGAACAGTTATTTGAAATAGGCAATCACAATACACAATACACACTTACAATAATCTTGTTAGCCTTACTATAATAAGCATTCACAATTTACAATAAACATGCTAGCCTTACAATTTCCTTTTTTAAGATACTTACTTACCTAGGCGGCCCAGACTTAAAACGTGTTTTGAATGAGATGTTTGGTTGCTATTTTTTCTGTCAAAAATAGGCTATTTGTGAATTGTGATTGCTTATTGTAACTGCTTATACAGGGGTGTTTGTGTATGCTTACCGAAACTCATACTCAAAAAAGTAATTTTTTGGATTGCTTAGTAAACTGATTATAAATTTGTAAAGAAGAATATATATAAGACACTCAACTACAGAATGCAATAGAACACATCTAAGATAACCACGATTAGTGAACAATCCTTTAATAAGCACAATTAATAATCCAAACAGCCTTTATAAATATACAAAAAAAGGAAACAAATACCTCAAAAGATTTAGGTGCAAACATCATTAGCAAAGCAACCTGCAAATCAAATGAACAAAACCCCCAAATTAATGAAACCCTAATTTGAAAGAAAAATAAAAGTAAAAGAAGTATCTCAATTAAATCATCAATTAACAATAACTAAACCATAATAAAGCATTTAAATATGAGCAGATCCTAATCGATCAAAGAAAAGATGCCATAAAATTACTATTGTTGGTTCAATCTGGGTTTGTGATTTTTTTTATAACGGTTAATGATCAGGGTAGTGAGAGATGAGTTTTTGTGGAATGGTGTGTGTTTGTGTGTTTTTATGTCGACGAAAATGGAGAAGAAGAAGTCTGAAGAAGGCTCTGGAACTGGGAGGAAATATCTGTGAAGAAAACGGAACGGGAAACGGGCTGAGGTACTGTAGCAACCGTAAGAGCACTGTTGCAAGCACTGTAGCACTCCGTTATTTTTGGCCCCGTTATTTCCTGCCTTTTAGTATATAGTATAATTTATTTTGTGGTTTTCTTGTTGTTCACTCCTAATTTAATAGGTTTGGTATGTATTTTTGGGCATTGAAAAATGTAAAATGTAATCATCTTAAACCTAATGCACAGATTTTTGGGTTCTATACACGATCTCAATCTGTCATGCTTTTATTTCTTACTTTCTTTTTCTCATACACATGAATCCCTTTCTCTTTTTTATCTCTGTCATTTTTATATTTAAAAACTAAATTATAAATTGCATATTTAATCAACCCAAAATTCAGGAACACAAAGTAAGACATAAACCCCTACCATCAAATTCCAATTTAGTTAACCCCCCATTTCAAAACCCATATTTCATTTTAGAACAGTTATTTGAAATAGGCAATCACAATACACAATACACACTTACAATAATCTTGTTAGCCTTACTATAATAAGCATTCACAATTTACAATAAACATGCTAGCCTTACAATTTCCTTTTTTAAGATACTTACTTACCTAGGCGGCCCAGACTTAAAACGTGTTTTGAATGAGATGTTTGGTTGCTATTTTTTCTGTCAAAAATAGGCTATTTGTGAATTGTGATTGCTTATTGTAACTGCTTATACAGGGGTGTTTGTGTATGCTTACCGAAACTCATACTCAAAAAAGTAATTTTTTGGATTGCTTAGTAAACTGATTATAAAGTTGTAAAGAAGAATATATATAAGACACTCAACTACAGAATGCAATAGAACACATCTAAGATAACCACGATTAGTGAACAATCCTTTAATAAGCACAATTAATAATCCAAACAGCCTTTATAAATATACAAAAAAAGGAAACAAATACCTCAAAAGACTTAGGTGCAAACATCATTAGCAAAGCAACCTACAAATCAAATGAACAAAACCCGCAAATTAATAAAACCCTAATTTGAAAGAAAAATAAAAGTAAAAGAAGTATCTCAATTAAATCATCAATTAACAATAACTAAACCATAATAAAGCATTTACATATGAGCATATCCTAATCGATCAAAGAAAAGATGCCATAAAATTACTATTGTTGGTTCAATCTGGGTTTGTGATTTTTTTTATAAGGGTTAATGATCAGGGTAGTGAGAGATGAGTTTTTTGGAATGGTGTGTGTTTGTGTGTTTTTATGTCGACGAAAATGGAGAAGAAGAAGTCTGAAGAAGGCTCTGGAACTGGGAGGAAATATCTGTGAAGAAAACGGAACGGGAAACGGGCTGAGGTACTGTAACAACCGTAAGAGCACCATTGCAAGCACTGTAGCACTCCGTTATTTTTGGCCCCGTTATTTCCTGCCTTTTAGTATATAGTATAATTTATTTTGTGGTTTTCTTGTTGTTCACTCCTAATTTAATAGGTTTGGTATGTATTTTTGGGCATTGAAAAATGTAAAATGTAATCATCTTAAACCTAATGCACAGATTTTTGGGTTCCATACACGATCTCAATCTGTCATGCTTTTATTTCTTACTTTCTTTTTCTCATACACATGAATCCCTTTCTCTTTTTTCTCTCTATCATTTTTATATTTAAAAATTAAATTATAAACTAAACAAAGTTTTTAATTAATCATAATTTCTCCCATACTTTCTTTCAAACCAAATCGAAATCATAGTCCAACTCCAACCCTGCTTACAAATCAAACGCAGCCCCTTATTAATCTTTCTAAATATGAGTTGGTAGTTGGAGGTAGATAAAAGAAACATCCTTGAAGCATAAAATTATTACGGTCGTAACCTTGGTCAAAATATGACACCTAGAGTCTCTTCCTACCCAACCATTTTGTCAACCTAATCCAACCTTATTCCACCTGTAAATAATACCGTCAATTTCCTATTTTCTTGGTATGTTTGACTATTCTTTATGTGATTCTTTATATTAATAATGCAAAACATTCAATTTGAATGGTACATGGTTTATACGTTTTTCAAGTATTCAAACTAATATACGTTATATTGGTCCAAAAACTAATAATAATATATGTTGTATTGATACGATTGTCATGCATGAATTTGAAAGAAAAAATGAATTTGAACGAAAAATAAAGTATATATATATATATATATATCTATAGCATTGCATGCAAACTAAATGCAAAATGAGTTTAAACTAAATACTTTTGCTTAATAAGAAGACATATGATAAATTACAAAATCGATCCTAACAGTGCAAATGTAGTCATTAGAGGTGTTCCTCCCCTTTGGGTCAATGGTTCATGTCCGACTTGGGACATGGTTGTAATATATGTTGTGCGTGAGCCAATTTGAAATTCAAAAAATACGAAATCACTTGCAAATGTTTCTTCTTGATGATTAATTGCATGAAATATGGTTCCTAGATGTTTTTTAAACATTGCGCGACACATTTTTATATCATTTTTATATCGGGTGTATTAGTAAATTTTCGTAAAATTGTATGAAAGTTTCAATTTTTTGCTTCTGAACAGTATTATAACTAGAATCATTAAAGAATATGTGTAACAAAGGGCGGATATATTGTTTGTATACTTTGTATATCTTTTCGTTGATTTTTGACTTGGCTAAGTTCCTTTAAAAATTAAATTATCACCACAACTTGGGCTCCATCACAACTGAGTTCCATAATGCTATATTGCTATATACTTTAAACACCCACCACAGATTGGGCTCCAATACTAAAAGCACTCTGAATCTAATCTTTAAGTTTTGTAGCCTACCCTTTAATCAATCTGCATACGTACGTGGATATAAAGATGAACGAGGTGGTTGCCCCTGCCGCGTTGCGGCAGCGTAATTTTGATTTTCGTAACGTGGTGTTGCATTTTATTTAGGAACGTGTAAACTTAGTAACTATTGCCGTTTTTTTTTTCCGACATTGTATAAAGGTTGAATAAACGTTTTAGGATATTACATTCTAAGAATTGTTGCACTTTCATTTGTTTTGTTTTGTTTTTTTTTTTTTTTTGGTTTAATGTTTTATTTAAATGAATATATATGACTGGTTGTAAAACACGTGTTTGGGCCAAAGAGTCGCATAGAGCCACAGACTAACCCCCCAAAACACAGGTGGGCTAACAAAAGCAGCCCAAGGTTAATAACGTTTCAGGCCCAAGGTGAGTAATATTAAATTGGCACCGACGTTCAGTTTTAATATATATATATATATAGAATGTACATTTACGAGAAGTTTGTTAAACAAACGAGGAGAGTTATTTAATATACTATTTTTTTTTTTTACATGCCAAGATATTCATCTCCACTTTCCATTAAAAAAAAAAAGACAAAAATACATCGTTGGTCCCTAAACTTTCCCAAAAACATCGCCTGGGCTCAAAACTTGAGAAAATCGTCGCCGTAAGTCCAAAACATGGTTTTTGAGGCCGATTGCGTCCCTTGACCCGTTTGGTCTCGGTCAACGTCCGTTTTTTGTTATATATTCAAGGGTATAATAGACCAAGCACTTTTATAACTACACCTTAGTTAATCCAACCCAACCCATTTCCATTTTATTGTTTCCCTCTGTGTTTAGTTATTGTAACTGCTAGTGTTTCATTATTGCTAAGTATGTGTTTAGTTATTGTAACTGCTAGTGTTTCGTTAGGCATTGCTAAATATGGTTGACTTAGGAAGTCAAACATATTGTAAGTGAAATTGTTTGACTTAGGGAAGTCAAAAATATGTTAAGTGAAATCGATAATTAAAAAGCTCTTGATTTTAATATTGGCATACTCTGAATATAAAATTGGGTTGTTATTGTAAATTATAGTGCTTGGTTATGCAATGCTAAATCTGTTTGACTTAGGGAAGTCAAAAATCAAGAATTAATAATTTGTGGCATTTGCTAAATTGTTTGACTTACTGAAGTCAAAAAACAAGATGTTACAATTTGTGGCATTTGGGTTGTTCAGTCCCACTTTGAACACTAACACTATACCATTTTATTTTCATAAGCAATGCACCATTGTGAAGACAATAAAATTTAATGCTAAAGCATTTTTATTTTGAACACATATAACTTTACAACCACTGGTCTGGTTTTGCTGATAGAACGGGGTGTTTGGTTTTGCTGATACAAATAGTACACTCAATTGCACAATACAAGAAGAGATTAGGGCCCGTTTGGTTTGTAGATGGGTTTAGATTAGGATTTGGATTTGAAGGTAAAGTTGTAGATTAGGATTTGGATTTGGATTTGATGTAGGAGAGAGAAAATAATATTTAATAGTATTAATTGTTTTATATAATATTTTTGTAAAAAAAATATTATTATTAAAAATAAATATAGAGATAATGAGAGTAGAGGTGTAAGTGGGACCCACAAAAAATATGAATATTTATCAAATCCCACCCCTCCTCCCTACTTTTGAAAAGTGTGGGACCATTGGGGTTGAGTCCCAATTTTAAACCCTATAAACATAACCAAACATTAGATTTGCATTTATTAAATCCAAAACCCAAGCAAATCCCACATACCAAACGGGCCCTAAATGCTAAAACTTTGATTTATATTTCATCATAACTCTAGTAGATTACAAGAAGAGCATTAACTAGATTAAACCATCATCAACAACCAAACAAAAGATCCATTTCGTTAGCCCTATTAACAACCTAATGCTCGGCAACAAGCAACCAAAAGACCCCCATCAAACAGACAAATTCCAAACATCGAACAAAATCCAAACGACATATTAATAATCAAGTTTTCAAACAATAAATTAATGAATAAATTACAACTCTCAAATTTAAATTCCAATGGCCCATTTATTTAATAAGTATTACGGTCCAACTTCAAATTTCTTATCTAAGTATCAAACAAACTTTAGTTAAAACTTGACTAACGGCCTTTAAAAGTTCAAACGCTCCAAATACGATGATAATCCTAACAACCCATGTATATGATATGAATTACGCTCAAATCCAAACAAATAAAACTATTCAAATACTAAAACAAAACCTGACGATTGAAGAAACCACAAAACTAACAATCTGTTGAACTCACATCAATCCAAATACAAACAGATGTACTTTTGAGAAGCCCAAAACAAACACTAAAGCCCAACACCAAGTTTATCTTGAAACGAAGGTTTATTGTTGTACCAAGTTTATCGGATGTCCCCGAAGGGACTACCGCAACGAGTAACAAATATATATCATGTCTAACAATTAAACAACCAAATCTTAAAAGGACTTTTTTTTTTTTTTTTTTTTTTTTTTTTTTTCAACGGCTAAACGAATATGACTCTTATATGTTGGTAATTCAAAAACTAAAACAAATAGCAATAGATAAAGGAAGCGGAATCTTTATTCAAAATTATCAAACCAAATTCAAAGGTACCAAACACAAATTTTAATTCAAATATACAAAGAAAACTAATGTCATTAATCCCGATATATAAGAAACCAATAACATAATTGCCAGATTCTAAATCGACTCAAATTAGAAAAGAGTAAATTACACCGTTCGTCCCTGTGGTTTGCTCCAAATCACTACCGTAGTCCCTGATCTATTTTTTTTGCTTTCTTGATCCTTATGGTTTACATATTGCACGCTGTCAGTCCCTATCGCTAACTGTCGTTATCTTCTTTGTTAAGAGACAATTGTCAAATGGCAACATTAGTCCATTAATCAAACGATCATTTGCAACGTTAGTCCTTTATACTAACGACCGTTACTAATTAACTCAAATTTTGGTTTTCTTAAAAAATTATTTTCTACGCGGTTTTTATCGTTTTCGCCCGTTTTCATGCGTTTTCTTAGTTTTCGTCCGTTTTTAAACGTTTTCGTGCGTCTTTATACGTTTTCATATGTTTTCCTTACGTTTTCATTCGTTTTTATACGTTTTCTTACGTTGTCATACGGTTTTATCCGTTTTTATACGTTTTTGTCTATTTTTCCCCGTTTCATGCGTTTTCTTACGTTTTCGTCCGTTTTTATACGTTTTCGTCCATTTTTATACCTTTTATTCTGTCTTTATATGTTTTCGTCTGTTTTTCTTACGTTTTCATGCGTTTTTAACCCAATGGTCAAGTGGCAACCTTAGTCCATTGACCAAACAATCATTTGCAACGTTAGTCCCTTATACCAACGGCCATTTCTAATTAACTCAAATTTTGGTTTTTATTGTTTTCGCCCTTTTTCTTACGTTTTCGCCAGTTTTCAAGCGTTTTCTTACACTTTCATCCGTTTTTAAACGTTTTCATCCCTCTTTATACGTTTTCGTCTATTTTTCTTACGTTTTCATACATTTTATCCGTTTTTATACGTTTTCATACGGTTTTATCCGTTTTTATCTATTTTTATACGTGTTCCTCCTATTTTTACACTTTTGTCCGTTTTTTCTTACTTTTTCATCTGTTTGTATACGCTTTCATCTGTTTTTATACGTTTTCATCCTTTTATATACGTTTTCATCTGTTTTATACGTTTTTCTTGCGTTTTATTCATTTTTCTCCGTTTTTATACATTTTCATTATTTTATATACATTTTCTCTTGTTTTATTACGGTTTCTTACGGATGAAAGTGTATAAAAACAGATGAAAATGGAGAAAAACGTATTGAAACGCAAGAAAAGTGTATTAAAACAGACAAAAACGTATACAAAAGGACAAAAATGTATAAAACGGACAAAAATGTAAGAAAATATATACAAACGTAAGAAAACGGGTGAAAACGTAAGAAAACGAGCGAAAACATATAAAAACGGATGAAACCATATAAAAACGGATGAAAACATATGAAAACGTAAGAAATACGGAGATAAACGTAAAAAACAGAGGAAACGTATAAATAAAAAAATGTAGAAAAATGGATAAAACCATATGACAACGTAAGAAAACGTATAAAAACGGATAAAAACGTAAGAAAAATAGACGAAAACATATATAAACAGACAAAAAAGTACAAAAATGGACGAAAACGTATAAAAACGGATGAAAACGTAAGAAATGCATGAAACGGGGAAAAACAGACAAAAAACGTGTAAAAACGGATAGAACCGTATGACAACGTAAGAAAACGTATAAAAACGAATGAACACATAAGAAAAACAGATGAAAACGTATAAAGATGGACGAAAACGTATAAAAACGAACGAAAACTAAGAAAACGCATGAAAACGGGCGAAAACGATAAAAAAACGCGTAGAAAAGAATTTTTTTAAGAAAACCAAAATTTGAGTTAATTAGTAACGGTCGTTAGTATAAAGGACTAACGTTGCAAATGATCTTTTGGTTAATGGACTAATATTGCCACTTGACAATTGTCTCTTAACGGAGAAGATAACGACAGTTAGCAATAGGGACTGACAGCGTGCAATGTGTAAACCATAAGGATCAAAAAAGCAAAAAAAATAGATCAGGGACTACGGTAGTGATTTGGAGCAAACCACAGGGACGAACGGTGTAATTTACTCATTAGAAAATATATGAAAAACTAAATGCTAAATTTACCGAACGTCTGTAAAGTTTATGTTATTTTTCTAACAAAGATAAACGCACTTAAAAGCTTAGAAAATTTTCCTATGGATCTTGAACTCGAAAGTGGGTTCTAATTTTGCTCGTAAAGGCCGGTCACATTCCTCGAATATGCGTATTTAAATTAGTAAAAGATTAGCTCAGCAGAACAAATTTTTATTGCGGTAGTCGGTTGTTGTTATATAAATATGAGATTAGTGACGCTTTCTTCCAATCCCAAAAATTTCTTCCACCGACGAATATACAAGGTGAAGAAAATTGTGGTCACTTACAGGGTTAAGGTCCTACTAAAAGTGCGGGAAAAAATGTAAGGTATAAGGCTGGGCACAGTGGCCCGGATAACATCGGTTGGTCGAGTGCTACGACCGATTTGAAGATCGGTCGACTCCAATGTGGAGTGTAGTTCAAATATCGGTCAACAGCCAAGGATTTAAACAATCAGTTGAATTTACAACCGATATTAAATGCACACTTCTACTACCTTTTGAATTTACCGTTTGACACTTTTTTTTTTTTTTTTTTTTTTTTTTTTTTTTTTTTTTTTTTTTTTTTTTTTTTTTTTTTTTTTTTTTTTTTTTTTTTTTTTTTTTTTTTTTTGAAAACTTTACCATTTTACATCCTATAAATACCAACATCAAACACCTTCTCTCCATATTCACCAACATTTCAAACAACTTCTCATCCATATTCACCATATCTTACGAACTATTATTTGGTTCTTCGTCTTCACACGATGATGAAGTTATGCGTGACTTTACGGAGTTTGTGGAGTTTGCTTGGAACGCTTTTCAAGCATCTCAGCCAAAAGTTTCACGAAGGTACATACCTAGGGATCATGGGGGTGCTCATAATCGTTTAGTGGCGGCATACTTCTCCGAAACTCCACAGTTCGACGAAAGAACATTCCGTCGGCGGTTCCGAATGAGCCGAGAACTATTCACACAAATTGTTCGACAGTAACCGATTATTCACCTTATTTTCAACAAACTAATGATTGTAGGGGCGTACCTGGTATTAGCGCATTGGTCAAGTGTACTGCAGCCATTCGTCAATTGGGATACGCGGCCGTTCCTGATTCTCTTGATGAGAATCTGGCAGTGGCCGCAACAACAGCTCATGAACGTCTCTGTAAGTTTTGCAATGTTATCATGGAGTTATATGGTGTTGAGTATTTGCAAAAGCCCGCGTATTCTGACCTTGAAAGGTTATATGCTCATCACGAGCATAAGCATGGGTTTCCTAGGATGTAGGGAAGCATTGATTGTACAAGTTGGGAGTGGGAGAATTGCCCAAATGGTTTGAGAGGTCAATATGCTAGGGGTGATCATGGGCCACATCCATTCATTTTATTGGAAGTGGTCGCCTCCCAAAATTTATGGATTTGGCATGCGTTCTTTGGTGTCTCCGGGATGAATAACGACGTAAACATTTTACATCGTTCCCCTGTCTTCAATGATATCAGATCTGGGAGAGCACCAGACCTTGAATTCAAAGCTAACGATGTACAATATAAAAGGGGATATTATCTTACTGACGGGATATATCCACAATGGTCCGTTCTTTTTAAGTCTATTTCAAATCCTCCCACGGGTGATGAAAAAAGAATATTGTACAAGTGGAAGCACGAAGCAGCAAGGAAAGATGTGGAACAAGCTTTTGGTGTGTTGAAGAAGAAGTGGAAAATGCTTAAAGTTCTGGCTCGAGGGCTGTATAAAAAGGATCTCCGAGATATTATATATACATATATCATATTACATAATATGATCATTCAACACAAGCAGCGGGTGATATATCCTACATGGTTCGAAGATGAGGTTCACCAACTACACGATCCCTTAAGAATATTTGAAGAATCTTTAGTAGTTACTCAGGAGATCGAGAACGCATCAACTCATCTACACTTAAAATCTGATTTGATAGAACAAATTTGGAGAAATCGTAGAAATCATCAGATCAATCACGACGAAGACGGTATTGATGTTGACGATTATGAAGACGATGAAGAATTTCTGTGATCTTTTTAATATTATTTCAATAATTTACGTAATATTTTTAATGTTTATTTGATTTAGTATTGTAACGTTTTTTTTTTATTTTTAATGAATTTTAAATTTGTTTTTCAAAATGTTTGAATTAAAAAAAAAAAAAAAAAAAAAAAAAAAATCGGTCACCACTGTGCCACTTGGGTCATGTCTGATCGTTGTAGAGAGAAAGCTGACGTAGCAGCCGGAAAGTTGAATGAATATGGGTCACCACTCACCACTGTACCCAGCCTAAAAATTCATGTGATAGTGATAAGGATAAAAGTTCGTACTCAAAATTTCATACTCAAAATTCTCTCTAAACCCAATGAACTAATCTTATCCATTATTTTTTACTCAAAACAAAAATATTCATTTTCACTATTTCTTTTAAATTAAATATCTCACAAACCGATAATCATTACACAAAAGAAAAGAAAAAATAATCATCACAACGAGAATTAAATCATCTTTCTATATATTTTTAACGAACTTATTTTCGACTTTTTTTATTTTTTATTTTTTTATTTTTTTTGAGTGTTAAAATTTATGCCTGAAAAAATCACATGTGATTCTTAAAATATAAATCACAAGTTATTTGTGAAATCATATGTGATTCCAATAATATAAATCACATGTGATTTTTTAGACGCAAATTTTAACATTAAAAATAAACTCGAATTTTTTTTTTGAAATTATATCGAACTGCCCGTCTATTGAAAAATAAAAATATTATCGTCGTGATGCTGTATTTTTGTCGCTTAACGATGTACAGCTTGCAAGATATTTTATTTATTTTAAAAAGGTGAAAAGGCTTTTTATTTTATTTATTTATTTATTTTTTATTTTTTGTCCATTAGGTGTATAAAAAATATGAGTTATATATTAATTTTAACTCTAGTGATAAGTGTCTCATTTTTTCAGTCTTTCTCCCCTATTTTCACTATTCTTTTCCTTTAATTTTTTCTTTTTTTTTTGTTTTTCTTTTCTTATCATTTTCCCTACATTTAATGTACAAATTTCTTTCATCAAATTTAAATTTTAATATACAACTTTTCTTATAGAAGATTATTAAAATTTAACTTTTTATTGATGCTTTCAAATTGATGGACCAAGTATATGATTAACACTATTTTTATTGATTAACAACGTATATGATAAACGACTTTTTATTAATGAACAACGTGCATGATGAACAACTCTTTTATTGATAAACAATGTATAGGATAAACTACTCTCTTTGTGGATGAACGAAACATATTGTAGAACCGTAGAGGGGGAGCGGAGTGAATATGGTCTTTTCGGCTTCTTTGAAGTTTATCAACTTCAAGCCTCAAAAATCAATGAGTGGTTATACAACAATAATCACAATCAAAATATATAAAGCAAGTAAAGAGACACCATGATATATACTGGTTCGAGATGAGAGATTTATACCATCCGTACGTCCAGTTGCGAATCCACAACACCGATAACATTACTAAGTATAATCTTTTCGGTGGCTAACAAACCGTTACAACTTCACTCCACCGATATGCAAAAAGATCGGCGCTCACTAAGAAGAGCTACGCTAACGACGTTACTTGTGTGGATAAGTCCTATGTTATAGAGTATATAACTTTGGTCATAGGGATCAATTTCTAGTCGCATAGCTTCATAATAATTCTGTAAAGCTTCCACAGAATTTCCTTTGGAGTGAGCTCACATTCGTTACGGTCGTCATTCAATTCAAAGAATCTTCGTATTCCGCCTCGGAAACCACCCAAAAGAGTCTCGTGATTTGACTTAACTCTTAAAACTACTAAGATTTCCCACCGGAAGTATCAAACCCCAAACTAGATCTCCAATAATTTAGGCTTGACCACCAAGGTACAAGACTTCCCAAACTAGATCTTGAACAACCTAGGCTTGATCCCCAAGATACAAGACTTCCAAACTAGATTTTCCATGATCTAGGCTTGATTACCAAGATAGAAGACTTCTTTTACAAAAGAATAATGGTTATTAGTTCGAACCAAGCCTAACCTATCCTAGAGACTCGATTCTAATAGAAAAGATATAGAGAATAAGACCCTTGATACAATTCACAAGAATGTGTTAATACAAATAATGTCAACTTATTCGCATTATTCGATCTTCTTGTGTTTTGATAATCACAAAATATAAAGACATGTTACGTAAACTTACGGTTAATAAGTTTTTAATCGAGGAAACTCGTTTCTTCTACGTAGCTACTACAATGTCACTTCAGGTATGAACAAACTTTATACCGTCATTAGTAAAGTGATCAAAGAATTTTATTTTCCCTAAACTTACATTTTTAAGTTTGACAAAACATTTTCACAAAAGTATTTTTGTGTTTTTAAAGAAATATTTTATTTAGAAAATATATTCAAATTCAAACTTGTAACAACTATTTTCCTCCCAAAACAGTTGAGTTTTCACCAGATAAGTTTTCACCAAAACAGATAAGTTTTAAAGAAATATTTTATTAGGAGCGTTTTTCGGGACGGTCCCTTAAAGTGGCGGGCGGTCCCTTAGCGATAAAGGACCGTCGCCTATTTAAGGGACCTCCCAGCTCTCTCCTGTCGTCTATAAATACTGAACTGTTCCACTTTAGAAAAAAAAATGTTTTTCACACACAAAACTTTCTGTTTTATTTTTTCTTTCATCTTTGATCACTATAACATGTCGATATATGTTTATAAGTGATTTCCTCTTCCGCCAAGTGCAAGAGAAGAACTCTCGACATAGATGAAGACTGGAGATGTTATAGGTGTCCACACACAAACGTAACAAGTGTTACAGTGATAGGTTCTGTAAATATTGTCAATGTTTTCCGACTTATGTGTGACTCGAGGATGGGGATATTTGTGTGAACTTGAATGGTGATGTAGATCCAAGAAGTCTTATAACTAGATTAGTTCATGTATTTGTTGTGAGGAGAGTGATGTCCTAGTGTGTAGGTTAGGACTTAGATGAGTCATTGTGTGAAGTCCTGGATCGGGTGATGATCCATGTAAGTCTTGTGTGAAGGCTTGGTTCGGGTGAAGAACCAAGTGTGTATATGTGTGAAGGCTTGGTTTGGGTGAAGAACCAAGTGTGTCAATTGTGTGAAGGCTTGGATCGGGTGAAGATCGAATTTGGACAAGAGTGCTTGTTCGTGTGGCCACGTGGGCCTTGGATTAGATTGGTTCTAGCTACGATTAGAACTCGGCATTTCGCTTAGTGTCGTTAAACCTCGTGTAAGCTTGTGTACGGATTGCTCCGCCTAAAGGAGTGTGTTGATATAGTGATTGATAACTCTCGAGTGTGGTACTCGGGGAGTGGAGTAGGACGAAGAGTGAGCTTGTTGGGTCTATTAGATTTGATGATACAAAACAAGAAAGAATGAAACATGAAGAGCTTAAAGTGACAAGATGGGAAACTACAAAAAGATGGAGAATTTGGAAGATTCTAGAAGATTTACTTAAAAGATTTAGTTTCCTAATTGTATTATGATTCCTCTTGTAAACCCTAGATGTCTCTAGTATATAAAGAGACATAGGGTCATTAGTTTTATTAAGTACGTACAAGATGTAAACCTTAAAGGTGTGTGTGTGTGGGAACCTAGGCGTAGGGATTTGGGAAAACGCCTAGGGTTTAGTTAGAGTTAGTTGGTTAGTCAGCCTCAAGGTCGTTCTACCTTGATCAAGTAGAATTGGGGTTGTAGATGTTTGTATGTTAGAGATGATAATGAAAAACCTTGTTGATAACATTGATGTTCTTATTTATTATTCCGCTGCATGTTATTCAATGTTAGTATTCCTAGATGATTAAAAGGTTTAACAGCCTGGAGCCCGTAACGATCACAAGTTCTATGAAGTGCTGGGTTCCTACATGTGGTATCAGAGCCTAGGGCTCTAGATCTAGGATCACAAGGTGTTTTTGATGTCGAGTTTATGAAGAAAAATATGTCGAAGAAAAGAGGTTCGATGGTCTTTAAGGTTTTCTGGTATAAATCGTTTCTTGGGGTGTCGAGCTTTTCGTGGTATACTGAATATACATTCGGTAACATATTCACTTTCTTTTAATTGTATTGGACTATTACTCGTATCTGATTGGTCAATTAAAGATGAGTAACCTCGTACTTTAATTAGTGGATCAATGTTTGATTTATTTAATTAATGAGAAGTTGGTTGATGCAAATTAATGGAAAGTTGTCATCTTGCGCATGTGATGTGATAAATTTATTAATCTCGTACTGAATTAATACTGTTGAGATTTTGTGATTGGTGAAAGTTATATAATGGGTTGGTGATTAAAGTTTTGGTCCAATGATAGACGAAGATTTACAAGTTAATATGGCTGGGATTTAATATTCACTTAGATCGTGGGTCGGATTGTGAGAATATTTATTATTTAAATGATCAAACTCAGTTATTAAAGATTCGTTTGTATGTTTCTGTCGTCTTGCACAAGATTCGTTAATTCAAGGCGCATGGATTTGATCTGTCGTTTTCTTTTTATGGGGATACGATAAAGGCTTTTTGATGGGTCAGTTAGATAACAAAAGAAAGCAAGGTGGACAGTAAAAAGATGTATTGATTTTTGCAAAAAGCTCGTTTGAGAATTTTTAATGGTTACAAGGGGACGATTGATGATGGAGCAGATAGTGTCGATCACTTTTGCAAGTGGCAAGGTACTGATATGCTACAAGGTACTGCTACTTCAATGTACTGTTTAAAGTACTGTTCCTTCAACGTACTGCTATGTTCCAAAGTACTGCTTCACATTCTTTGAATGTACTGCTCCACTATATGAAAGTATTGCTCGTTTATTTTTCAAAGTACTGTTCATTGTTTTAAAGTACTGCTGCATCTCATTGAAAGTACTGCTCGACTAAAGTACTGTTCTTGCAAAGTACTGCTTCAAAGTATTGCCATTGCAAGATAATTTATGGAGACAAGAAAAGAGCTTTATGGTTTAATATATATGCATGATTTAAGAGCAGTAAGGGGAAGTATCTATGAATTTGATTGGTTTTGGATTACACACACAGAAGGTTATTTGGTTCACACACACAGGAAGAAGTTTTTGTTCTTAAAGGTTTTTAAAAGGCTCGTATTTGGTTCTTATGGATTAATTGATTACGAAGAAGGTTGAATATCACTTATTTGAAGTTGAAGTTGAGTTTCACAGGTTTGTGTTCTTATCATATAGCTTGATGAATCTAGCAATGTGTGATTTTTCTTATGATGCTCTATGCACACATTGGCTATCACTTAAAGGAGTTACATTGTAGTGCTCAGTGTCTCATATTAGTTGAGGATTTTGTCAAGGGATTGCGGTCTACTTATATTTATGGCTTGGTATAAGTATGGAGTTCCGTGGATAGTAAAAGATTTAAGACACAAGTTTGGGAAATTCTACTTCTTCATCAAATTCGTTATACTCGGTTTTCTTCACAAGTGATCATTACAAGGAGCCTACAGATTTGAAGAATCATAGAGATGATTAACACATTGATTTAAGGGGAAGTATTTTATCATGTGTTTTAATCATTTGATGTACATGCACCACTCAAGGGGAAGTTTCTACTGTTTACATTTGTTCTCTATTTGTTGATAACAAAAAGGGGAAGAAATCTTTGAGTGGCATAGCATAGTGAATCAAGGGGAAGACAAGATTGTTTCATTCATGGTGAGATTTTATCTCAACTTTTCTACTTCGTCTAGGGAAGTTCGTACAAGAAGATGTTTGTTTTGTCATCATCAAATAGGGGAAGATTGTTGGGTCTATTAGATTTGATGATACAAAACAAGAAAGAATGAAACATGAAGAGCTTAAAGTGACAAGATGGGAAACTACAAAAAGATGGAGAATTTGGAAGATTCTAGAAGATTTACTTAAAAGATTTAGTTTCCTAATTGTATTATGATTCCTCTTGTAAACCCTAGATGTCTCTAGTATATAAAGAGACACAGGGTCATTAGTTTTATTAAGTACGTACAAGATGTAAACCTTAAAGGTGTGTGTGTGTGGAAACTCTGATTAAGAAGAAACCCTATACCTTAAACTAAATCAACTCAACAAAGATGTCAACATCCGAAACCCTATACCTTGATTAAGAAGAAACCCTATACCAAGTAGAATTGGGGTTGTAGATGTTTGTATCGTTATAGTTAGAGTTATACTCTGACCACTTGTTGGATCGTTATAGTTAGAGTTATACCAAGTTATAGTTAGAGTTAGAGTTATAGTTAGAGTTATACCTTGATACCACTTGTTGGATCATTATACTCTGACCAAACTATTATATATTATATAGCTTGTTAAGGGTTTAGTAGCCTTGGATAAATCCTAATCTACTAACAATGAACACTGAATTACTCTATAAGTATGCGGAATACTTAACAAAGCTAAGAAGAATTAACCAAACTTTGATTATATTAACACCTTAAATCTGCTTGTAGAATGCAGGACTATTACAACTCTAACTTATATCTAAATCGTATTCGTAAAACTCTTATCTCTTAATGCCAACCTAGGATCCTTTTATAGGCACAAGGAAAACCCTAGTCGGTTTTACATAACTTGAACGACAAGTATAAACTCTAACTATAGAATATTTCAGATTACATAATATTCTAAATTCAATAATATATTCAGTCTTTATCTTCAAGCAGTACTTTGACTTATCAACGAGCAGTACTTTGATCACTAGCAGTACTTTGACTTTATACTTCAGCAGTACTCTGAAGAAGCAGCCTTTGATATCCAGCAGTTACTTTGATCTTTTATACCCCAACAATCTCCCTAACTGGAATTCTACTTGTTTGATTTCAAGTTTTTATTTGTGTAAGCTTTATCTTCATAGAAAGGTTCTTCTTTGAAAAAATACACCGTTGTTTTGTCATCATCAGCATAAATACTTGCAATCTTTATCAGAACAAACTTTATCTTTACAGCAACTTAACTCCTTCTTCTCAGCTCTCAGCAATTAGGTACATCAAATCAATTCAGTTTCATATATTCTTCATCACTTCCAGGTGTGTGTAACTCCTGT
The DNA here is from genome assembly GCA_014162995.1 of Artemisia annua. Lineage (NCBI taxonomy): Eukaryota > Viridiplantae > Streptophyta > Magnoliopsida > Asterales > Asteraceae > Artemisia > Artemisia annua. Next base: position 6,489 of record LBNU01036940.1, on the reverse strand, counting down.
GGAGAGGTTGAATCATTGAAATTATGGATTTTGATGTCTCTTTACAAACCATTAACTCTGGAGTAGCCAATGTTAGGTTAAATAAACCATGGTACATTGATAAACCATATATTTTAGCAAATCATCAGCTATCAACGGATTTGGTAGTCTCTTACCAAAAGCGTTGCTTATGGACTATTAGTTCTTAGATCTTGACCATGGGTGAACTATTACCATAAATTGGATTTTCACGCTTACCACAAGCCATTTTTCTGTGTGGCTAGTCAACTTCTTCACTTATTCATTGAATATGGTGAGTTGAAATACAATTTTAAGTAATTGTTAACTAAAACGGATTTGATTGTCAATCAGAGCCCGTACCTCATGAGAATTCAAACTCTTTCTTGATCTGGAAACATGGCGAGTTGAATACATTTTTGTGTAGTACAAGTACTAACACATGTTTCCTCAAAAATAATTTGTTGCTGTATTTATTTGTCTCTCAAAAAGAAATTTTGCACAAGACGAAAACTTTTATTGCAACATTTAACTGGTTTTAGCTCAAGCAGTACTTTGAAAAATTACTGTTTGATCAGCGTACTTTGAATAAAGTACTTGTTTATTCAAAATATTTATACAATTAAAATCTACCAGTCATTTAATCATCATCTCTTCAAAATCTGTCCAATTGATAACAATTGATCCACCATTAGAGCCATGTATCTTCTTCTTCAACTTCATACCATGATCCAGCATTCCAGCATCAAACTCTCTATGAGAGGATTCTTTGTCTCCATGTATCTGATCATTGTACTCACTTCTAGCTAAGCCATGAACCAGCACTCATGCAAAGAAGTCTCCAGCTTGAATTCCCATTCTCTTGATTCTTCCAAACTGTCATCAGTGCTAGTTCATCTGTATCCCACATAGTAGTCAAATCTCCCAGCAATACTACACAATTCCTTTGAGTGGATTTTCTTCAAAGTAAGCTTCGAATTTGTTGTATAATAATAAAATCTTCTCTTTCCACCGGTGCAATATATCTACCCAGATGAATGCTCTGAAAGCTTTCATCTTCCTTATGGAAAACAAAAATAATCACCATCCTTTTTAGATTCAATTAACTTCTAAGTCAGATATCTTGGATTTTTTGTCTGACAGTCACTCTTGGGAAGTTCAAAATCCATAGGTCTTAGATAATCCCAGTCATCAACAAGTATTGTTCTTAGCTCTAATAGAGCTTAACTTCTTGAATGAACTGTGACTTGATTGTTTTCTCTTTCTATTGTTACTTTCATTCATCAGCTCCCTTCCTTCTTCAGTGTCATACCAACAATACCATCTACTTGTCTTTGGTATCTGTTCTGACATCATCATATAATTTCTTCATCTGAGGAATGATTCCAACCTTGTCAAACCTTGTATCCTCTTCCTTTCAAGTAGTCCATAACAGAAATTTCGTTCTTGAGCCTTAGTCATTGATTTCTGAACTTTGTTGAACAACTAGCCTTCTTGTCCTTTCCTTATTCATACTCAAGCATCAAGTTACTTGCTTGAGCTTTTAGCATGCAATAGGTCACCTTGAGCTTTTCTTGATAAGCTCTGATCTTGCTCTATGGTAAAGGACTTTTTTTTCTTTTCTTTTTGATTCC
>LBNU01036939.1:15966-33650 GCA_014162995.1 Artemisia annua | reverse complement strand
TTATATTAGTGCATTGATTACCTCTGTGTCTAGCTGAGCACTGCTTGGGCCGCCATACCCCTTCCTCGCCTATTTAATCCGATGTCTTTGGATAAGTAGGATATTCATAAGTAATCATTAAGGGTTTACTCCCCGGTATAATGAAACCAACGAGTACGGATTAATTATATACACTTCACATAAAACTAGCAATAAAACAAGTGACAATCTGCTTAATTATCAGGACAGGTCTTCTTATTGTCTCTATTATCTGTAACGGCCAGATTTTTTGTCTTTTACTGGGGAAAGTTTATTTGGTGAAAAACTAGCTGATTTTGGTTAAAAATTTGAATTCATATATTTATTATGAATTAAACATTTTCCTTTATTACCAAAAATGTTTTTCAAAGATATATAAAGAGTTTATATAATTTTATAAACTTTGTAATGTTTAAATAAAAATCCTTTTGATCATAAAATGTATTAGTCACTTGTTTATTCATACCTTAAGTGATTTTGTTAGATGAAATGATATTAGTTGCTAAATACTTGTTTACGTATTAATTTTGCATTTAAGGTTTTTACATTTTGTGATAGTCAAAACTTAGGGATATCGAAAAATATTAATAACGTTTTTATACATTATTTATATCAACATACTCCAGATACGCCGCATCACACAATTGACATATGGCGTATCACCATCATGACTTCACCAGAAACAATCCAAGACAACTGAAGGACATGCGCCGCATAAAGATTCAAGTTACACCGCATCTAAAGGCGGTGTACGAATATTACAGAATATAATAAGCTTGGACCCCACGCGAAGTTAAGTCAATGCGCCGCATCTGCTCATTACATGCGCCGCATCGAACCCTCAGACAGAAACTATAAATACCCAAAGACCTAGATGAATTTGGTGTGCACCATAACCCCAAGGAGCCGAATTCAGACGAACAAGCAACACAAGACACACCACAAACGAAGATATTAGAGCTGTAAGAAGGTCCTGCATGTATTTGATGAACTCAAATAAGTATACTTTATTATCATCATTTATCCTATTTAATTAACTTTTTTTACTTTATTATATATGAGAATCGGTGCTTTAATGTTTACTTTAGTGATTCTCAGGTAAAACCAGGTAAAAGGTGAAACTTGGCGATTTTGGACTAATTACGGAGCAAAATGAGCAAGATGTCAAAAGTCTACTGAAACCCAGAAGACACACCGTATCTCACTGAACAGATACGCCGCAATATCATACTTAGATGAATTCGAAGACCATTGCCTAACTTTGAAGAATGCGCCAAATGGAAGTATACCGTGCGCCGCATATGAAACTTTGGTCAAAGAAGAAGATCAAACTCGTTCTACTCCAGATACGCCGAATCACACAATTGACATACGGCGTATCACTATCAAGACTTCACCAGAAACAATCCAAGACAACTGAAGGACATGCGCCGCATAAAGATTCAAGTTACGCCGCATCTAAAGGCGGTGTACGAATATTCCAGAATATAATAAGCTTGTACCCCACGTGAAGTTAAGTCGATGCGCCGCATCTCATCATTACATGCGCCGCATCGAACCCTCAGACAGAAACTATAAATACCCCAAGACCTAGAAGAATTTTGTGTGCACCATAACCCTAAGGAGGCGAATTCAGACGAACAAGCAACACAAGACACACCCCAAACGAAGATGTTAGAGCTGTAAGAAGGTCCTGCATGTATTCAATTCATTAAGTAGTTTTGTTTTATTGTAATAGTAAGCTTTAATTCATCAGGATTGATGGCTGGTAGTTTGTGAGTACGCAAAATCAAATGCCCGCCTTAAAATTGCTTTCCCATCAATTAAAGTTTATATGTTTGATGTCTTTGGTGAACTTATATTAGTGCATTGATTACCTCTGTGTCTAGCTGAGCACTGCTTGGGCTGCCATACCCCTTCCTCGCCTATTTAATCCGATGTCTTTGGATAAGTAGGATATTCATAAGTAATCATTAAGGGTTTACTCGCCGATATAATGAAACCAACGAGTACGGATTAATTATATACACTTCATATAAAACTAGCAATAAAACAAGTGACAATCTGCTCAATTATCAGGACAGGTCTTCTTATTGTCTCTATTATCTATTTGTGTACGTGTATGCTATTCGCTGATTTGTTCTCATTAGTATTTACTGTTTAATTTAATAACCAAACTGTGCCAGTCTCTCAGGCTGAACCCCTTTCGTTAGATTAGACTGTAAAACTAACTTAGATATTAAAATACTGATTAGGATAACTAGATAATACGTTCCACTCTTAGGGATCGACACTCTGCTTACCATTATATACAAACTGACTGGGTACACTGCTCGTTAAGTGTGTGTGTTATTGATAAGTCGGCTAAATATAAATGTAAAACTTGAATAGACATTAACACTGCTAAACCGCAACGACACATCACGCGCATCAAGTTTTTGGCGCCGCTGCCAGGGAGTGAATTGCTATTATCTGTTAAATTGATTAGTATTTTAATTAGGTTTTTCTTTTTATTAGGTTTTTAGACACTAACCCCTAACTTGTTGTATAATAGATAGATTGTATTCATTGTATAATTTGCATATTTACTGCTTTTGTGTGTTTTTATTTTCTGTAATTTTATTTTTATTTTTATTTTATTTTTTTTCCTTTGTACTTACTGACGTTGTACTGTGCAGATACAAACGATACGGCGCATCTGTTTCTCGGATGCGGCGTATTGCGTTTTAATTTTATAAAATACAACGCGTTTAATAACTCGAGTACGACGCATCTTTCCCCAAGATACGGCTTATTCTGTTTTTAATAAATAATTTTTTTCGAAACCCTAACGCCATGCGACGCATCTATTTTAACAGATACGGCGTATTTAATATTTAAATTAAAAACAGTTTTCGAATTATTAAAAAGAAGCGACGCATCGATTTTTATCGATACGGCGCATTTACTAAATCAAAAATCTTGTATTTTGAAACGTAACGAAAATACGGCGCATTTAATTTTTATAAATATAATTGATTTTTGATAACTACTTTGATCGTTTCACTACTCTCGTGCACAAGTTAGTTTACTTTCAGGATAAAAGATTACTTTAGCATCGCTATGAAGATTACATTCTAAACCTCACTAGAGAATCCTAGATGAAGTGATCAAATCTAGGATAACTAGAAATTTGCAATAAACGGTAAAGGTAAGAGGACTCAATGCAGGTAACATTGAGTGTCTCAAATTCTCTTGAATTGGAATTCCAGCTATCCTTTATGGTAATTCACTTATACTTAAGGAGAGTTCTCTTCAGATCTTCTCTCAAATTTTTAAATGACAAAAGTGAATTATCTAAATCTGATTATTACATGTTCATGTCTGAAAAGAAAATTTTTTGAGAAACGGTTTACTAAAAAGTGAAACTTACATGCTAAAACGTTGACACAAACCTGTTTTCTTATAAATTACCTAATGTAAAAACGCCGAAATCCACAACGAAAGTTCTGATTTCCGTAAAAATTCTTCAGACATTAAGCCATGTAATATATCATGTTCGAATTATAATCTCAAATTTGTAAACTTAAAACGATATTTATTCCTAACCATGGAATAAATTATTATCCACTAAAACAATGAGATTATAATTCACTATAAAACGATGCCAATTGCTCTTATTTTGAATCTATATATTTATATATATCATATAGTATGTCGTTTAATCCCAAGTTAATACATAAGGAAAAGTGTTGTGGAGGCCAAGGTACGTTCCCTATTTAAATTTTGATCAATGGCACAACAATACGGCGCATCTAAGTTATCTAAGTGCCGTATCTATGACCAATTATGATACATTGACCAGTCAACAAATTTTAGATAAATACTGCGCATCGCATATCTGCGATGCGGTGCATCGTTTTTACCCTATAAATAAAAATGGGATGCGCCGGATTTTACTTTTTACCCCTAAAACAGCACACAGTAAAAAACACGCACTCAATCTAATCACTCTATAATCTCAATCAAGTTCATAACCCTTAATTGAAGACCCCATTTCTTACAACTTACGAGGTAATAACCCATTTAATTTGTTTAATTTTGCGTATTTTAATTTTATAAAATTAGGGTTTTTATTGAATAATTGGTTTGGGCGAAAACGGGGCTAGGGGGCTCGATTAGGACGTGGTTAGGATGATTTGCCCTATATCAATTTTGGATTAAACATTGCGACTTTGACCCAATTTTATTCAAGAAAAAAAATTAGGGTTCGGGGTTTGTTTTTGAATTTTGGGGGGAGAAATGGTTTATTTGGTGAATAGTTAAATAGGATAGGTAAATATAGAGGTCGTAATGTTGAGTGGAAGATTACGTCACGGGGTCGGAACTTTGGAAAACGTGCCCAAACCTTTTCTTTTCTACTGATATAACATGAGATGCGGCACATTAGATTCTCACATGCGACGCATTAACCAAACTTTTATAAATAGACATGTGTTGACCCTAGTTGCGCCGCATCATCATTCTAAAATACGGCGTATCCCTGCAAGCGCCGTATCAAATTATTTGATACGACGTATCTATCTCTATGGCCACATGCTCCGTATCTTCTTGAAAAGATACGACGCATTCTGATTGGCTCTGAACAGTCAGACAATATTGACCAAGGATATTAGTCAACTAAAGTCAAACAGCTTAGGCCAATTAACCAAGGAATATAGTGTTTTCCTGGGTCGTAAAGTCCCAGCGAGGTGTGTAAAGGTATAAAAACGGATCTGTGATCGGGTGATTTTGACTGGGAATGGGATAATAGTGATTACACTAAGGAATGAGAGTGAAAATGACTCAAATGAACAATATCAACAAAAACGTGAAATAAAGTTATCTAAAAACGTTGTTAAACTGAAAACGTACGTTTAGGTTAATAAATAACGTAATCGTACAAAAATAAAAGGTGAAACGTGAGCTATAAAAGTCCTACGGATATGAAAATTACTTTTTCCAATTCTAATGACAAAAGAAAATTTTAAGAAAAAGAAAAATATTTTTTACACTTTTTATTTAATTATTAATAATTAATAACTATTTATTAACTAATAAAACTAATTTAAATTATAATAAATACTATATGAACAGTGATAAATATGAAACTTTTTATAAAAATACTAAGTAGTATAATAAAGCTAGGAAAAATACAAAAGTGGAACAAAGCTTGTAAATAAGCTGGTAAATAAGCTGAAAAGCTTATATAAGCTTAAAGGAAAATTTAGTACTATAAATAAAACTGTGGGAGGATTAAACACTAAGTAAGACCTAGGGGAGATGGTGCCTGTGGTATGTTTGGTGGTCTGGATACCAAGAGGTCAGGGGTTCAAGTCCCATCTCTGACAATTTTTTACAAACATTTTATTTTTTTGGTTTTTCTTTTACTACTCTAATAAACAACTGAAAATAATAAACGTTAACAAAGACAACATTTCTAAAACTCAAAAATGAGCTTATTGCAAGCTTAATAAGCCAACAGTTGGTTTTTTAGGTGAAATTGGATTTTGAAATTTGAAAAGCTAATCAATAAGCTACAAGACTGAACCAGAGACTAAAATAAGCTAGGATGTAATAAAGGAACTTTAAATTAAGCTGGAATAAGAAGAAAAGCTCAAAGGATCCAAAATAAGCAATCTCACATGCCACTCAGAACCAAACAGGCCTAAGGGCTTGTTTGCAGGCTTGTTCTAGCTTATTAAATAAGCTTCAAAGTGAAAATTGAGCCTTGATCTCACAACTTATGTATATGAGCTTCTCAAAGAACCCAAATACTAAGATTAAGCTCCAACAATAAGCTCTACAAGAGCTTATAAACTCATGCACATATACTGATTACTCAGTATAGAGGATCACATGAAGAGAACTTAAAGGGCACAAATAAGCAGGTAAATAAGCACATTTGTGGAAATTAAGCACATGCATATGAAGCTGGCTAGGAGGTCTTTCCAAAACAACAAGAATCACAGACTAACATGCACTAATGAACAACTTAGGAACTAATGAAAACATGTATTGACCAAGACACCCCTGGCACAGGGAAGGTTAGATGAAATCAGGTCAAAAGATAGAGCAAATACGCAGTTAAAAAAAGTTCTAAAAAATAAAATAAAAATAGTCCACTAAAGATGAGCTTCCAAATTTAGATAATCCAAAAGCTCAAGTCCTAACACTAATCAGAGAGATCATGAAAATTCCTACAAGTTGAGAAAAAAAAAAAAAAAAAAAAAAAAACCAAAAAAAAAAAAAAAAAAAAAAAAAAAAAAAAAAAAAAAAAAAAAAAAAAAAAAAAAAAAAAAAAAAACTGCTAAACATGGAATTTTTGACTTTTTGATGAAACACTAAAGTTTGACTAAAATGAATTTAAGAGTAATTCCTAATGACTTAAAAGAAGTTTTAAGTTAAAATTAAACTAGATTAACCTATATTACTAATTTATGAACTGATTTGGTGCTTTATGCAATTAAAAACCTTAACAGTGAATGCAATAATGCAAATGAGAAGTGATTTTGACTTTTACATGAATAAACCCTGGATTTTATGATGTTACTGAGCTAACAAGAGCTATTGAAGCATGAAACAATAAAGAACAGCAAGCAAAACAACCTGGAACACAGGTAAACCTGTAAATCCAAACACTCCTTAACCTTTGTGATTTTTAAGAAACTTTAACAAAATGAAACCAAAGCTTAATCTAATGACTAGGACTTATCTAATAAGCAACAATGAAACAAAATAAGCAGAAATAAGCAACAAATAAGCACAAATAACCACAATCACAAATTACACTATTTTGTACTAGAAAATCAAACTTTTTGAGATAAAATACTTTGAAACCTGGCCTAGCTTTTACTAGTGTCTCTTTATCAGCAACAAGCTCCTAGCTTATCAAAGATAGGCTAGGTGAAAGTCCATCTTGCCAATCCATTTAGACAACTTCCCAAGCTTTCCACTTTCACAATGCAAAGGTACCTTGTGGTTGTATTTGTACTGATTTTGTGTTTCTTTTTGTTTTCCTTTTATATTTTGAGCTTATAGGTGAGCTTATAAGAACTTATTAAGAGCTTATGCTTACTAATGGACTTTTGAGAAATACTTAATGAAACTAAAATTTGGAATACGATATTTAAAACTTGAAAACTTTCATTAACTTGAAAAATAGATTACAACTAAGAAATAAATTTGCGAATTGCACTAGGTTACAACTACATGCCCTCTAAGGCTTACAATAAGCTCCTATATATAATAAAAATGCCAATGAGGCATTCTTGAGTCCATGTGTGTTTTCTGTGTGAATTGGCAGTCCCAAAGTCTTCCTTGAACACCCTTGACCAAATCCCATTCGTTGGATTGAAGTTCCAATGACCCTAGCCATTTATCCAGTTTTGGCGCCAAATTGTCAAATGTGGCAGTTGAGGTAGCTTGGAGGGATTCATGGATAATTAATGCACTTTGGAGCTTAGTTGAGGTTGGGGGAACATGGTATGGTGAGGTTGAGCTCGAGGTGAGGTGTTTTGTAGAAGCAGGTACCAAGTGGGGGGAAGAAGGTGGGATTGTTTGACTATGTATTTGACCCTGGGAAGTGTTATAAAAACGGGGAAGGGTTTTTTTATTAGTGGGTTTTGTTTAAGCTTTGGGCCAGGGAAAGGAAATTGGGCCAAGGGTGAAATGGGTTGGGGTTTTAATGGGTTTAGGTAAAAGGGTGAAGTGTTGGGTGATAAATAATGGCCCATTTGGTTTGTAGTAATAAATTAGCCCAAGGACTAATTATGCCAAAGCTGAAATTTTAGGGACCATTCATGCCAACTTTCCAAAAATCACTTCCAAGGATCTTTCTTGCCATTTTGTGATTCCGTAAGGTTCTTTGATGTTTATTTCCCAAGTTGAACACCCGAGGACCGAAATTGCCAAATTCCAAACTTGAGGGACCAAACTTGTCATTTGATAAAAAGTTTCATTCAAGGACCAATTTTGACAACTTTGAATAATACAGGGACCTTGAATGATAATTTTCCATATTTTGAATACCAGGGACTAATTCTGCCAATTTATGAAAGTTCAGGGACTGAAACTGCCAATTTAGCAAACTTTGTTCGTTTTCACATGTTTTCAATCTTTTTATCCCTGAAACATATAAAAACACAATCCAGGAATATTTTCTGTAATTTAAGGCATTTTTGAGTGTTTTAAAATGTTTTTGTAGTGTAGATGGAATAAAAATGATGAGTATTTACACACTCATCACATGCCATCATACGGCGCATTTGTCTTTGACATACGCCGTATCTCTTCATTCACAGACTATTTAATTATTTACTTGAAATTTTGCAGATGGCACTTCCCGACATTGAGTTGAGGCATGAGTGGCTCAGGTTCGAGGAGATGGGATTGACTGAGGCTACTGAGGCAGATTATCTGAGGAGACTTAGAGATATTTACTTTAGGCAGGTCTTCAGAGTTCCGGTTCTCGATTTTGGCAGTTTAGCGCTTATTGATGGGGGAGCTGCTGTTGGTACTTTCAGGGATAAGTTAGAGATGGTTCATAGAGATGATGATGGGGAGATTATCTTTAGGTCCCACGCTTGGAGCAGACTATTTGGGATTAGAGAGCCGTTGGTTAGGGATTTGATGCATAAGTTCTTCAGCACAATACATTACAGGGAGACGGATTTGGCGCATGACACCGTTGATACTCTGGTATTCAGGTTAGGTGGGATACATAGGCAGATGTCGATGCAGCAGTTCATACTGGCTATGGGTTTACACACAGAGGAGGAGATACAGTCTCCTGGATTCAACACTTACTGGGCAGAGAGTTTGAGGGAGGTTCCTGATAGGGGGACCCTTGGATCTTACTAGGCAGGTATTTCTTCGGGTGGGGATTCTACTGTCACCTTACCATCCTACACTTTGATCTGAGAGCCCTTGAGGAGGTTGTGTCACCGGTTGATCACTTTGACAGTTGCTGGGAGAGGTCAGTCACCTGTGAAGGTGACAACTCTCGACCTCTTCCTTCTCAGGAGTATGGACGAGGGACGTGTGGTGAACGTTCCCCACTTTTTAGCTCATTATTTACATCGTATTACTCCTAGGAGAGATCGTAGGAGTCAGATTACCGGGGGACACTTCGTTTCAAGGTTAGCTAGACATTTCGGGATCATTGGTTACGATATACCGGCAGGGTTGGATGTGTTTGCGATGGAGCTCCCTAGGATGGACATAGATTTTATGGAGAGGAGGCTCAGGTTGTGTAGGATTTTGCTGGGGGCTTACCATTGGGTTCCGTTGGGTCCGCCTCGACCAGTTGTGGTTGAGCCAGAGCAAGGGGCTGATCATGAGGCCCCGGCTGCTGCTCCAGCTCAGGAGGGTCCACAGGGACCACCACATCCCCAGCAGGCGCAAGTTCCACGTACTACTGCTCAGAGATTAGACAGGGTAGAGGATGAGCTCAGATTACTGCGAGGTAGTATTGATGATCAGAGGGAGGCCATCCAGGGTATTGCTGATGAGTAGAGGCGATTTGGTTCGTGGGTGGTGGATCGCATGACTGAGGATTTAAAGGAGCGTGGTATGAGGTACCAAAGGTACGATGGACCAGTCATGACTGACACACACATACATTTTGAGAGACGCAGAGTCAGACCCAGGACCGATGGAGCTAGCACTTCCGCACCTCCTGATGACGAGCACCCTCCTGTTTAGATATTTGGATTTATGGACATCGTTCCTCGTACATTAATATTCTTTTGGAACTGTACTAAATATTATTGTCGTGTTTATATTTTATGCTTCAGTTTATTTTTCTAATTAGTGTTAGATTGAGACTGGCATTTAGTTCAACATACGCGACCAAGAAAGCCCGAGAGATAAGCCGAGGATAACGTCAAATTTACAACAGACTGTTAACAGTCTGTCTGGTAACAACATGCTCCGCATTTAGTAACACAGATGCGACGCATCCTATCCTGTATAAAATTTTATTTCGTATTAATTCCAGGCTCGATATGGCGCATCTTCTTCCATAGGATGCGGCGTATCGACTGACCTGATCATTTTTAATTTTAATTTTTTAGGTTTTACTTTTACTAACTACTAATGTATTATGCAAGTTTGAACCTTCTTAACTCAGGTGTGTTAAAGTCTAGGTGGTATTATAGATTCCTGAACTTTTTGTGGAAACATCATTCATGAAGCTTAAACGTTCTAATCCACAAGAAAGTTGATCTTTGCTCGTAAACGCATAATGGAGGATCATTCCGAGCAAATATCAGGGAAGTTTTTCTGTTCTAATTCTTTTATTTTCCAGTTTTTAACCTTTAAAACAAACAACGAGGACGTTGTTTAACTTAAGTGGGGGGATGGAGAATTAGAACACACTTGTCCAAACTTTTTCAAAATATGCTTATAACGCGCTTAATATATCAAAATTTAAAATTTTTAGCATGTTTTTGTTTAAGTATAAATTACATAGCCGCACACATAACATTATTTTTGCCTAAAATCAAAAACTTTAGTGTGCTGGTGACTTGTAAACTTTAGAACTTGGCTTGTATACTATTCGAGACCACCATAATGAGTATTATCGATATAATTGGAGTGACTTGTCTAACTTGGTAAAATTATAGGATTACACCCAAAAAGCCTTTATATGTTATTTGATATTAACTAACTACACCGGTTAGTTAACCCCCGTATAAACCCTTTTGTTACTCTCACTTATAGAGTAAGATACCCCTAGAAAAACCCTCAGAGCCATTCCTTTCGTTTCTTACACCTTTGTTAAAATGTTTCATTACACCCTTACACCTTAGCCTACCCTGTAGATTGAAATCCGTGGGTAGTTACTTTAGGCAAAGTGTGTTTCCTTACATTACCTGTGTTCGCGTGCGTAATTCATTATCTTTGGTTAGGTCGGGAAATTGCACAATGCAATTGGAGTGAAAGTACATATTGTATATTTTTAGTTTATTTTTCGTGTGTTTACTACTTTCACTATTACAGTTATTTCTGAAAGTTATGAAAAGTATGGAAATATTATCCGGAAAAATCGTGATAGAAAAAGTTGTGAAATTTTACACAAGTAAAAAATAATAATAAAAAAAAATCAAAAAAGTGGAAAAGAAAAAGAAAGAAGAAAAAGTTGGAAGTTTGTTTAAACCAACTTATGTAAAGTTTTGTAAAAGTGGGAGATATCACCACTATTTGTTGTTGTATATTATATTTGAATGGGAGTTGGCCGTTATGGGAACGCCAACTAAGGTTATTCTTTGTTTAAGATTTTATTGAGTATAATTCGTGTCTACCTAAAGCATGAGTTACATGAGTCAAAAGCGTGAGTTATTCAATGATATGAGTCTTATTCATGAAATGGTTGGGAAAGTAATTAACCACATTTAGGATTTTAATCTATTGCCTGACTTTGAAGAATGCGCCGCATGGAATTATACCATGCGCTGCATATGAAACTTTGGTCAAAGAAGAAGATCAAGCTCGTTCTACTCCAGATACGCCGCATCACACAATTGACATACGGCGTATCACTATCAAGACTTCACCATAAACAATCCAAGACAACTGAAGGACATGCGCCGCATAAAGATTCAAGTTACGCCGCATCTAAAGGCGGTGTACGAATATTCCAGAATATAATAAGCTTGGACCCCACGCGAAGTTAAGTCAATGCGCCGCATCTCATCATTACATGCGCCGCATCGAACCCTTAGACAGAAACTATAAATACCCCAAGACCTAGACAAATATTGTGTGCACCATAACCCTAAAGAGGCGAATTCAGACGAACAAACAACACAAGACACACCCCAAACGAAGATCTTAGAGCTGTAAGAAGGTCCTGAATGTATTCAATTCATTAAGTAGTTTTGTTTTATTGTAGTAGTAAGCTTTAATTCATCAGGATTGATGGCCGGTAGTTTGTGAGTACGCAAAATCAAATGCCCGCCTTAAAATTGTTTTCCCATCAATTAAAGTTTATATGTTTGATGTCTTTGGTGAATCTATATTAGTGCATTGATTACAATTGTGTCTAGCTGAGCACTGCTTGGGTCGCCATACCCCTTCCTCGCCTATTTAATCCGATGTCTTTGGATAAGTAGGATATTCACAAGTAATCATTAAGGGTTTACTCGCCGATATAATGAAACCAACGAGTACGGATTAATTATATACACTTCATATAAAACTAGCAATAAAACAAGTGACAAGCTGCTTAATTATCAGGATAGGTCTTCTTATTGTCTCTATTATCTATCTGTGTACGTGTATGCTATTCGCTGATTTGTTCTCATTAGTATTTATTGTTTAATTTAATAACCAAACTGTGCCAGTCTCTCAGGCTGAACCCCTTTCGTTAGATTAGACTGTAAAAGTAACTTAGATATTAAAATACTGATTAGGATAACTAGATAATATGTTCCACTCTTAGTGATCGACATTCTACTTACCATTATACACAAACTGACCGGGTACACTGCTCGTTAAGTGTGTGTGTGTGTTATTGATAAGTCGGCTAAATATAAATGTAAAACTTGAATAGGCATTAACACTGCTAAACCGCAACGACACATCACGCGCATCAGTATTCAATTCATTAAGTAGTTTTGTTTTATTGTAATAGTAAGCTTTAATTCATAAGGATAGATGGCCGGTAGTTTGTGAGTACGCAAAATCAAATGCCCGCCTTAAAATTGCTTTCCTATCAATTAAAGTTTATATGTTTGATGTCTTTGGTGAATTTATATTAGTGCATTGATAACCTCTGTGTCTAGCTGAGCACTGCTTGGGCTGCCATACCCCTTCCTTGCCTATTTAATCCGATGTCTTTGGATAAGTAGGATAGTCATAAGTAATCATTAATGGTTTACTCACCGATATAATGAAACCAACGAGAAAGGTTTAACTATATACACTTCATATAAAACTAGCAATAAAACAAGTGACAAGCTGCTTAATTATCAGGACAGGTCTTCTTATTTTCTCTATTATCTATCTGTGTACGTGTGTGCTATTCGCTGATTCGTGCTCATTAGTATTTACTGTTTAATTAATAACCAAACTGTGCCAGTCTCTCAGGCTGAAACCCCCTTTCGTTAGATTAGACTGTAAAAGTAACTTAGATATTAAAATACTGATTAGGATAACTAGATAATGCGTTTCACTCTTAGTGATCGACACTCTGCTTAACATTATATACAAACTGACCGGGTACAATGCTTGTTAAGTGTGTGTGTTATTGATAAGTCGGCTAAATATAAATGTAAAACTTGAGTAGACATTAACACTGCTAAACCGCAACGACACATCATGCGCATCAAGTTTTTGGCGCCGCTGTCGGGGAATGAATTGTTATTAGCTTTTAAATTGATTAGTATTTTAATTAGGTTTTTCTTTTTATTAGGTTTTTAGACACTAACCCCTAACTTGTTGTATATTAGATAGATTGCATTCATTGTTTAATTTGCATATTTACTGTTTTTGCGTGTTTTTATTTTTTGTAATTTTTATTTTTATTTTTATTTTATTTTTCTTTCTTTGTACTTACTGTCGTTGTATTGTGCTGATACAAGCGATACGGCGCATCTATTTCTCAGATGCGGCGTACTGCGTTTTAATTTTATAAAATACAACGCGTTTTATAACTCGAGTACGACGCATCTTTCCCCAAGATACGGCGTATTCTGTTTTTAATAAAGAATTTTTTGAAACCCTAACGCTATGCGACGCATCTGTTTTAACAGATACGGCGTATTTAATATTTAAATTAAAAACAGTTTTCGAATTATTAAACAGAAGCGACGCATCGATTTTAATCGATACGATGCATTTACTAAATCAGAAATCTTGTATTTTGAAACGTAACGAAAATACGGCGTGTGGAAAACTAGAAGGGGGGGTTGAATAGTTTACCGCTTTTTACGTTAATTATCTTTTACAAATTACTCCTTTTAGTTAAAGATATACTTGTCCTTTTGCTTAATTATATGAATGGAAGTTCTTTGAAGACTCAAAGACAATATATAACCACAACACAATATATATGTAAGTAAAGCATGAAAGTAAAGAGATAGAACGATCAAACTAATATTATCCGAAAAAATCGTGATAGAAAAAGTTGTGAAATTTTACACAAGTAAAAAATAATAATAAAAAAAATCTGAAAAGTGGAAAAGAAAAAGAAAGAAGAAAAAGTTGGAAGTTTGTTTAAACCAACTTATGTAAAGTTTTGTAAAAGTGGGAGATATCACCACTATTTGTAGTTGTATATTATATTTGAATGGGAGTAAGCCGTTATGGGAACGCCAACTAAAGTTATTCTTTGTTTAAGATTTTATTGAGTATAATTCATGTCTACCTAAAGCGTGAGTTACATGAGTCAAAAGTGTGAGTTATTCAATGATATGAGTCTTATTCATGAAATGGTTGGGAAAGTAATTAACCACATTTAGGATTTTAATCTATTGCCTGACTTTGAAGAATGCGCCGCATGGAATTATACCATGCGCCGCATATGAAACTTTGGTCAAAGAAGAAGATCAAGCTCGTTCTACTCCAGATACGCCGCATCACACAATTGACATACAGCGTATCACTATCAAGACTTCACCAGAAACAATCCAAGACAACTGAAGGACATGCGCCGCATAAAGATTCAAGTTACGCCGCATCTAAAGGCGGTGTACGAATATTCCAGAATATAATAAGCTTGGACCCCACGCGAAGTTAAGTCAATGCACCGCATCTCATCATTACATGCGCCGCATCGAACCCTCAGACAGAAACTATAAATACCCCAAGACCTAGACGAATATTGTGTGCACCATAACCCTAAAGAGGCGAATTCAGACGAACAAGCAACACAAGACACACCCCAAACGAAGATCTTAGAGCTGTAAGAAGGTCCTGCATGTATTCAATTCATTAAGTAGTTTTGTTTTATTGTAGTAGTAAGCTTTAATTCATCAGGATTGATGGCCGGTAGTTTGTGAGTACGCAAAATCAAATGCCCGCCTTAAAATTGTTTTCCCATCAATTAAAGTTTATATGTTTGATGTCTTTGGTGAATCTATATTAGTGCATTGATTACCTCTGTGTCTAGCTGAGCACTGCTTGGGTCGCCATACCCCNTAGTAAGCTTTAATTCATCAGGATTGATGGCCGGTAGTTTGTGAGTACGCAAAATCAAATGCCCGCCTTAAAATTGTTTTCCCATCAATTAAAGTTTATATGTTTGATGTCTTTGGTGAATCTATATTAGTGCATTGATTACCTCTGTGTCTAGCTGAGCACTGCTTGGGTCGCCATACCCCTTCCTCGCCTATTTAATCCAATATCTTTGGATAAGTAGGATATTCACAAGTAAATATTAAGGTTTTACTCGCCGGTATAATGAAACCAACGAGTACGGATTAATTATATACACTTCATATAAAACTAGCAATAAAACAAGTGACAATCTGCTTAATTATCAGGGCAGGTTTTCTTATTGTCTCTATTATCTATTTGTGTACGTGTATGCTATTCGCTGATTTGTTCTCATTAGTATTTACTGTTTAATTTAATAACCAAACTGTGCCAGTCTCTCAGGCTGAACCCCTTTCGTTAGATTAGACTGTAAAACTAACTTAGATATTAAAATACTGATTAGGATAACTAGATAATATGTTCCACTCTTAGTGATCGACATTCTGCTTACCATTATATACAAACTGACCGGGTACACTGCTCGTTAAGTGTGTGTGTGTTATTGATAAGTCGGCTAAATATAAATGTAAAACTTGAATAGGCATTAACACTGCTAAACCGCAACGACACATCATTGGAATTGACCTGAAAATTTGAGAATTATGACACAAAAGATCATCATATACATCAAGGAATTCATCTTGAGTCGTACATCAATGAAGAATCAACAACTACGAGCTAAAAAAGTATCTACAAAGATCTCAATGCAAGAAATCAAGAATCAAGATCAACAATGGACTTCAACAAGGGTGACCTCTCTTAGGGGGAGATTGTTAGGAATACGATTTTTGTATAAGAAAGATTCGGTCACCCCCGACATGATTAAGCATTGTTTAGCTCGTAGTAGTTATATTAGTTAGTTAAACGTAGTTTAGATGTAGATTAGTTCGCGGAAGTGTATACCTGATCCGCAGCCCAAGTGGCACGCCCAAGTGGCAAACTCATGTATATAAACCCCTCTCCATCCTTGGAGAGGGTGAACCTCCTCTATTCTATTTTCTTTTTTTTTGGTTTCACTTTCTCTCTCTAGGTTCCACTCTCTCTCTCTTTCTCTCTCTAAAACTCTTCTTATTCTTTCTCTCATTCTTTCTTTCTTTCTTTCTTTCTTCTCATCTATTCGATCCATAACCACAACAAACCAAACATGATATAATTTTAGTGTTCTACACAGGTGTTATGCCTGACGCCGTCAGAATGATCTGACAGAATTATCATGTTAAGTTTCCCGAAAAATTCTGGAAACAACTAGATCTTACTTCCTGGAATTCCTGCAAAAATTCATTATGACTCGATACAAGCATTTGACTCAAACAAATACTAATATGTATGTTAATTTACATTGTTATGATTCATGCTCATTCGTTCTTTATAAACTGATTTAGATTTCCCTTACACTTAGCTTTTGCAAAATACCTTTATATGTAGTTAAGACGAAGTTAAAAACAAAATAAAGCATTTTCACAATTTAGTTTGAAGCATGAATCAATAACAAGAAATATAACATACATACGGAAACAAATAAAATCAAATAAACAAACAAACAAACACAAAGCATGGGTTGCCTCCCAAGAAGCGCTTTTCTTTATTAACGAGTCTTGTAGCTAGACTCAAAGTCACCGTACATTACGTGACTTCGTCGTTGGTCACGGTTCCTGAGTCATCCTCTTTTCCGGTTTTGTATTCCGGTCCTAATTTCAAAAAATCCTTATAGAAACCGAATATTCTTCCCATGACATAGTCTACTCCCCTACGTCTATCCTCATTGTTCCTATAGTAAACCGCTTGTTTGAGCTTCTTTTCAACATTGGACAAGTGTTGGAATTGCTCTATCTTATATGGCATTTGGTAGTTTACTTCGTCGGTCTCATCCTTAAATTTAACTATTCCTAAGGAAGGTTCATGAGTCATTCTAGAGACCTCGATAAATGGCTTGCCTAAAACTACTTGGGTTACACTTGCGTCGACTATTGGGCGGATATCTTCTACAATCACAAAGTCGGTGACATAGGTAAAGTTTCCTGCATAAACCGGTAATCCCTTAACTCTCCCCGTGAAGTTACTAATCCATCCCTTATCGGTGAGCACCCTATACCTAAGTTGGTTTTTCATTATCAAATTGTATTGGGCTCTAGTTATGATGTTTATGGGCGATCTAGGGTCGATGTAAGCTTTCCATATATGCAAATGTCCGATGTTGCATGGTATGTTGAGATTAGAAGGATCGCCCACTTTGATAATCGGGTTACCTAGGAAGTATGGGGTCTCGGAGTCATTGAATAGATTCTTATGATATGCTCGCTCTTCCCTAGTTGGTAACCTATTGAAGTAGTACTCTTCTCCTACTTCTTCTATTTCGCTAATCTTAGCTTTCCTATCATCCTCTACTC
>LBNU01036939.1:2948-15665 GCA_014162995.1 Artemisia annua | reverse complement strand
TAAATAGTTCGGGAGATAAAAACGAGTTTTCACATGTATTTAGACCTATGGTGATGATTTTCGTGACTTAAAACGGTTTATAACGATAACTATATTTATAACGTATAATATAGTTGCAACGTACTAAGTTTGACAAATAAAATAACAAGTGGTTTAATTGAGGAATTGTGTTAATGCGGAACATGGGAACGTTGAATAAACGAACGGGTCATGCCCAAATTTATAAAAATTCCCACACTTAGAATATTTTTACTAAAATACTTATACTTAGAGTATTTTTCTAATAAATGCAACAAACATAAATATTTTGAAGACTTGAAAATGAAATATATATTATAAATGATAGTTATCATTTATAATATATTACTTCTCCGCTAACACAACTATTTTAAATATAATTCCTCAAAACATATTTAATTTATTTTTAATTAAATTAAATACTTAATATAAAATTTTATTAATATATATATATATATATATATACACGAATACGAATTACGGATGTTCCGTCACATGTAAAATTTCACCATACACTTTCACCATGAGCCAATAACACGAGCCACATTAATAGCCGATAAAACGAACTATTTTTGGAAACGTACTTACCACACAACAAGCAAGAAATACACGAGCACTTGGTAATACATAAACACCTTTTTCAAATGAGTTAAACACATTGGGTGAACATTGTACTGAGACATACCATATTTACTTAGGTCGCGTGTCGGAGCGGTTGTACTATTTTCTATTTGACTAACGGATTGCTATCTTTTGAGGTGAGATTATAGCCCTATTTTCTTATAAGTACTGTTTTATAAACCTTGGGGTGAGAAACATGCAAAACTGTTTTCATGGACCGAAAACTGAACTTGTTCTTAAGACACTAGTATGCGGAAACCGAAGTTTGCTTGAATCCCATTTGCCCATTATCAACACCGTCAATTCCTGCTGGGAAACGCGTATGTTATAAATAGATCTATTGAGGGTGACTCCTCCGTTCGGTTGGCCGTACTGTGGTCAAGGCCCGAACGTATACCATGACGACCTTTCGCCGAGTGACTGGGGATTATCACTCGCGGGCACTTTATTATATTTAATGCTTTTGGCATTCTTGTCTAGTTTGGTGGTTGAGCTTAGTGTTGCATACCGGTTTAGTGTATACTTGCTGATTATTGCTATGGTCCATATGTGCTATTTAATTTAAACCTATAGACTCACTAGCGTTAGCTGACTTTTAGCATGTTTTTCAGGTGCTTAAAGTATGATTGTGTTGATGGCAGTGCATGGCGAGGTCATAAGAATCTTAAGTGTTTTTACACAAGCGTTACTCTGAAAACAATGGGACAGTCGTGTAACTAGGCCTTATATTATAAAACTTGAACTTATGTATTACATTTGACTTTAAATTATGTAATATAATTTAACGGATTTCTACTCCGTTCTCTTTATCTTGTGTTGTGATTCCTAATTCGTAGCACCCCAAATGCTTGTATGCTTCCGCGAATCTATATTTTTGGGGGTGTTACACATTTACTATTAAAATGGCCTTTCTTGATTTTTTCAAAGACAAATTTGATTCGCATGATAATATGATGAACCTTCCTCCCTTTACAGCCGAGAGGTCCTTAAGTATTTCTGATTGTAGTTATTTAGAGTCGGGTATTTCTTTGGAGGAGATTCGTGCCGCGATCTGGGATTCTGGTAGTCAAAAGGCGCCGGGCCCGAATGGGTTTACTTTTATGTTTGTGAAGCATTTTTGGGAACACATCAAGCATGATATTCAGTCTTTCGTGGTTAAGTTTTTTGAATCCAATATGCTTCCTCAAGGTACAAATTATGCTTTCATCACCTTGATTCCTAAGATTCCTAATCCTTTATTCATTAAAGATTATAGGCCTATTTCGTTAATTGGTATTCAATATAAGATTATCGCCAAAATTCTCGCTAACCGCTTATCCAATGTTATTGATTCCTTAGTTAGCTAAGAGCAATCGGCTTTTATCTCAGGTCGACAAATTCTTGATGGCCCTCTCATTCTCAGTGAAATCATTGATTGGTATAAGAAATGGAAAAAGAAGCTATTGTTATTCAAAGTGGATTTCGAAAAGGCTTTTGATTTAGTAAGTTGGAGATATCTGGATCATGTTATGTGCATGATGGGTTTTGGCGTTAAATGGCGAAATTGGATCAAATCTTGTTTATATTCTGCTAAGACTTCCATTCTTATAAATGGAAGCCCCACTTCAGAATTCTCGCTTAAGAGAGGCTTGAGACAAGGAGACCCCTTGTCGCCTTTCTTGTTCATCATCAGTATGGAAGGCTTGCATATTGCTCTTAGAGACACTATGGCTGTGAATCTGTTTCATGGTGTGAAGCTAAGTCCTCCTAGCCTTCGTATATCTCATTTATTCTACGTCGACGACGTTATTATAATGTCTGAATGGGATCATAGAGATATGGTGAATATCATTCACGTGCTTCATGTTTTCTATATGGCTTATGGGCTTAAGATTAACATCAATAAATCCAATTTATTTGGGGTGGGTGTTTCTTCTGAGGAGATCGTTAATATGGCAGCTACCTCGGGTTGTTTATCTGGCTCTTTTCCTTTATCTTATCTTGGTTTACCTATAGGTTCCAATATGAATCGTGTTGCAAGTTGGAAGGTGTTAATTGACCGCTTTAAGATTAAGCTTTCAGGTTGGAAAGCTAGCCTTTTATCTATTGGTGGGCGTCTTACTCTCATCAAATCCGTCTTAGGCAGTATTGGGATTTATTACATGTCAATTTTTAAGGCTCCTGAAACTATTCTCAAGGTTCTAGAAAGCTTACGTGCTTCATTTTTTTGGGGTTCTACCGAAGATAAAAATAAGATTGCTTGGATTAAGTGGCTGAATATTTTAGCCTCTTTTGATAAAGGAGGTCTTGGAGTTGGAAGTCTTAAAGCTTTTAACATTTCTCTCATTTATAAATGGAGATGGCATTTATTGGCGAATCCATAAGCGCTATGGGTTAAGGTGATTAAAACTATCCATGGGGTTGAAGCATGTATGGATCCTAATGGTTGTCAAACCAATGGTTTATGGGCCAAGATCATTGGCACTATAAATCACCTTCATTCGAGTGGTTGATAACATCAAATAAGTTCGTTATTCTTAGTGTCAATTTCCCCCGTTATGTCATCATTATATGTTTAAGTACCTTCATTTATGCTCTTATTCGTTTATATTTCATTTCGGGACAAGAAAAGAGCAAATGAGCATTTATGATGATTATTTGGCGTTGCCCCACTAAAGATTGGAATTTACTCTCAAGGTTATTCTGGAGACACAAAGACTATGGTCTAGTCAAATGATGGGACTACACCATTGAATGATTGATGCTTCCATTTGAAGAAGACTACGCTGTAGCATGAAACAAGCTACGGCGTAGTAGAGACAACTACCAATCTACGCCGTAGTTAGTAATTGGACTACGGCGTAATGATGAAGATAAGTGCTCTACGCCCATAACAAGTCATCAAGTTACGGCATAGAAGAGAATTTATGAAGGCTACAACGTAGCAATCCAACAATCTACGTCGTAGATTTTATGAACAAAGACTACGGCGTAGCCCTACATTATAGCTACGTCGTAGCCCAGACGGGCATTATAAATACCAAAGGAAATTCGTTCATTAAACATTCTCCCCTTTCCCAAACCTTCACTAGGGTTTGGGGAGAATGACCCAGAAGAAGAATGAAGACCAAGAAGACTAGAGAGATAGCGTCTAATTAGACTAGGAGCATCCTAGTCTAATCCATGTTTGAATTCTATTATGTTTTACATTCCATGAATTCTTTCTATTAATTAAGAGTTGGTTTAGTTTATCATTTATATTTATCTATGTAGAAGTTTTCTTTACTTGTTTGTAATCCTTTCGTTTCGGTAGTATTGAAGCTTGGTAGTATCTATTAGTCTAGGTGAATTAACCCTAGGACCCTAAACATATAGTTAGGTTTCATTAGATCTAAGCAAACACAAGAGAATTTAGCCAAGCATGTTAATTGAAAGACAAGCAAAAGAGATAATCAACCAACACATAGACATATTGATTAAATTAAAGTGAAGACTTATCTTTAATTAAGCATGAGGGTTCCAAGGGTTGGAAACCCTAAAAAGTACAGAAAATTCGTCTAGGGTTTGGTGCCAAAAGTTCTCCACAAAGTTCCACCCTTAATGAATGAAAAAATAGAAAACTATATATAGATTTTACATTCTGACGGCGTCAGGTTATAGAGACTGATGCCGTCAGCCCGCCGCCATTAGGTTTCTCGGATGGCCTAGATCCACTTCTGACACCGTCACTCTCTATTTCCTTCTGGGCCATCACTCTTTAAATTATAACCTGACGGCCTACACCATATAACACCTGACGGCGTCAGGTGTAAAAGTTCTAAATCTTTCTGGCCCGTCATTTGAAAATTGGTTTTCACTCTTTTGTCAATGTATGCTGACAGCGTCACCTTGTGACTCTGACGCCGTCAGGTAGTAATTCCTGCTTCTTTTGAGACTTTGTCGTTTTCTTCACTTTTATGCTCCAAAAACGTCCAAATATGCATGTTTTCCAGAATTCCTCTCAAAAGTACCTAAAATGACAAAAGGAACAATTTAGGGCAATATTTGATCACATTTATACGAATTAGGGCTTAAATGACCCCTAAAAGCGTAACACTTTTCGTCTCATCAGCCGACGACGTTATTATAGTATCTGAATGGGATCATAGAGATATGGTGAATATCATTCACGTGCTTCTTGTTTTCTATATGGCTTCTGGGCTTAAGATTAACATCAATAAATCCAATTTATTTGGGGTGGGTGTTTCTTCTGAGTAGATCGTTAATATGGCAGCTACCTCGGGTTGTTTATCTGGCTCTTTTCCTTTATCTTATCTTGGTTTACCTATAGGTTCCAATATGAATCGTTTTGCGAGTTGGAAGGTGTTAATTGACCGCTTTAAGATTAAGCTTTCAGGTTGGAAAGCTAGCCTTTTATCTATTGGTGGGCGTCTTACTCTCATCAAATCCGTCTTAGGCAGTATTGGGATTTATTACATGTCAATTTTCAAGGCTCTTGAAACTGTTCTCAAGGTTCTAGAAAGCTTACGTGCTTCATTTTTTTGGGGTTCTACCGAAGATAAAAATAAGCTTGCTTGGATTAAGTGGCTGAATATTTTAGCCTCTTTTGATAAAGGAGGTCTTGGAGTTGGAAGTCTTAAAGCTTTTAACATTTCTCTCATTTATAAATGGAGATGGAATTTATTGGCGAATCCAGAAGCGCTATGGGTTAAGGTGATTAAATCTATCCATGGGGCTGAAGCAGGTATGGATCCTAATGGTTGTCAAACCAATGGTTTATGGGCTAAGATCATTGGCACTATAAATCACCTTCATTCGAGTGGCTGATAACATCAAATAAGTCCGTTATTCTTAGTGTCAATTTCCCCCGTTATGTCATCATTATATGTTTAAGTACCTTTATTTATGCTCTTATTCGTTTATATTTCATTTCAGGATAAGAAAAGAGCAAATGAGCGTTTATGATGATTATTTGGCGTTGCCCCACTAAAGATTGGAATTTACTCTCAAGGTTATTCTGGAGACACAAAGACTACGGTCTAGTCAAATGATGGGACTACACCATTGAATGATTGATGCTTCCATTTGAAGAAGACTACGCCGTAGCATGAAACAAGCTACAGCGTAGTAGAGACAAGTACCAAGCTACGCCGTAGTTAGTAATTGGACTACGACGCAATGATGAAGATAAGTGCTCTACGCCCATAACAAGTCATCAAGTTACGGCGTAGAAGAGAATTTATGAAGGCTACAACATAGCAATCCAACAAGCTACGCCGTAGAGGTTATGAACAAAGACTACGGCGTAGCCCTACATTATAGCTACGTCGTAGCCCAGACGGGCATTATAAATACCAAAGGAAATTCGTTCATTAAACATTCTCCCCTTTCCCAAACCTTCGCTAGGGTTTGGGGAGAACGACCCAGAAGAAGAATGAAGACCAAGAAGACTAGAGAGATAGCGTCTAATTAGACTAGGAGCATCCTAGTCTAATCCATGTTTGAATTCTATTATGTTTTACATTCCATGAATTCTTTCTATTAATTAAGAGTTGGTTTAGTTTATCATTTATATTTATCTATGTAGAAGTTTTCTTTACTTGTTTTAATCCTTTCGTTTCGGTAGTATTGAAGCTTGGTAGTATCTATTAGTCTAGGTGAATTAACCCTAGGACCCTAAACAAGTAGGTTGCGAGGATTGGTAAGAATTAGCCATAGTACTACTTTTCCTTGTGTGCTAATTAACCCTAGGACCACCTACCAATTGGACATGCTTAAGAAGTTAGAGGGAATATAAGATCTGACCATGCCGGATTCCACTAGAACAAGTCTATTAAACATGGCACTTAATGACTCTTGCATCTCGTAGGTTCAAGCCGACCGATGAACTCTTACATTTACAATATGTGATAATAGGACAAGATGTAAGATAAGGCGGATGATTTGACCATTTGACAATTGTCGACTTTCACCCACTACGTAGAACTCAAGAATATGAATGTTACTAAACTTTAATATCTTAATGACCTATCCCTAGCTATCCTACATTTATTTCCCATTCTGTTTAATTATGTCTTGTTACTATTCAATCTATTCATCTAATACCCTGATGTGTTTCAAAAGCTTTAAATTTATAATACTAATTTCACCATTTCCTTAATATATAAAACACATGGGTAAAGTATAACCCCCGTTTATAGCAAAGGTTTAGGTAAGACCAGGTCGTCCCAAGAGATTGTAGAAAATCCAAGTTAGCAATTGTGTCAAAGTGAAGTCCCTAGATTGTCACTTATCCAAAGACTAGTAATTTAGATTGTTTGTTTATATGATTAAAAGCTATGTTTATTTAGGCTAAGAAACATGGAAGTAGCATGTAACAATGAGCAAGCAATCATGAACAAGATATATAAGCAAGAAGTGACTGGTGATCACTCCTACAAATAACTATCCAACATATTAAGAAACCCTTTCGACCTATGATTCTCAATATATCAAATGCATTAAGAATGGTTCATAACAGAAGTATACATACGCCAATTTCCTAATCAAGTTCGTTAGACATGAGATAAGGCATTAAACAAGGTCATGGATGGGTTGATAAATATTTTGTCGACCAATTTCTACAAGGTAAACACCAAGTTGCCATAGACAAACACCTTGAAATAATACCAAAGTGGCAGACCCTTTCGACCTACTTCTACCACAGAGATACATCAAACATTCAACAATGATCCAAACATAATCTCATCAATTAAACTTAAGTATAGTATCAATTAGCAAGCGTACATTACATTGTAAACAACCATATAACTACATCACCCAAATAAACATAATAACGACTACTCCATTATCGTAGTAACAAAACACATATCATTCAACATGGATTTCATAAACTTCATAATATAATTCGATAAAATAGAAAAGTGTACCAAAGTGATTACAACAAAAGAACAAATGATTTCACAAAGATAACTCTCTTGGCTCGTTCTCCTACCCTCTGTCACAGTAATAGAATCACAACCAAACCTTGATATGGTGAACTTGGTATGAGTTCACCAATACCACTTTGTATACTTTCCCTACTTCTCTTAGATGTCGCCCCCTTTTACTCTGGTTTCGTTCCTCATCTTATATAGACTTTATTTGACCTAATACAACTCCAATGTTCAGTAAATGAGGACAAATGATCGGCCTCACAATGAACGCAATCAATAACTCTGCTTTGTAACTGTCAAGGTAAGTGCGCCGTACTCCGTAGAAAGTACGCCGTACTTCGCGTATATTCAATCTCATTTACCCGCCAAGCAAGTACGCCGCACACAGTCCTAAGACCGGCGTACTTGGGTCTTTCATACTTGTATATTTTCATTCCAAGTCCTTCCTTTTATCGTAGTTGTTACTTTATCGTCTTTTAAGTGGTATTTCTAACTTCCTTCTCTCGTTCAATCCTGCAACCAGATTAGTACCAATTCTACACAAATAACGTGATATTCTATGTAATATAATAGATATATAATATATAATCGATGGGATAAATATGTATAATTAGAGCTTTATCATACCCCTTTTTAGTATTTATCTTATTTCGCCAGAACAACAGCTCTTGGGACGACACTCGGATTTATCTAAGGCATACTACACATAACCGGGTACACTGCCCGTTAGTATGTGTTAATCCTTATAGCTCCAAGTTTATAAATGTAAAACAGGATGAATATAACGCATCAATGGCCTTATCCCTTTTAGTTCTATTATATATAAGGTTGGTGATGGTTCTTTAATTCGTTTTTGGATTGATACTTGGGCTGGAAATTCGCCTCTTCCTGATCGTTTCAACAGGTTATATCAATTGGAGAATTCTAAAGAATGTTTGATTCAAAATCGTATTTCTAATGGCTCGTGGTCATGGGATTGGATTAGACCAATCTCCTCAGGTAGGTCGCTTACTGAATACATTCGGATGTTGGAGGTTATTGGTTCGGTTGAAGTTGACCATGATAGCGATTCTTGCTTCTGGTCTCTTTCTAATGATGGTACCTTCTCTGTTGGCAGTCTTCGTCACCATGTTTACGACTTACTGCTCCCGTCTTTGACCCCGAGTACCCGATGGTGCAAAATAATCCCTAGGAAGGTCAACATTTTTATGTGGCGTTTATCCCTTGATAACCTCATCATTTCAACTTGTCTTCTCGGGGTCTAGAAATTCAATCTATTTTATGCCCGATTTGTAATGAGCAGGTAGAGAATCTGGATCATGCCTTCTTCTCGTGTGATACGGCCTATAATGTTTGGAGATTTATTCACACTTGGAGCGGCTCAAAGGTTCCAATTTTATCCTCGTACGAAGATTGGAATTCTTGGATTGTCTCATGGCATGCTTCCAAGGATTCTAAGGAGCGTGCTCTCGTCATCTTTGTTGCTTCATGTTGGATCTTATGGCGCTTTCGAAACTGTGTTACATTATGCTCTCAATCCATGAGGAAATGTGACATTTTTGACAATATCCGTCTTTTTTCTTTCTCTTGGCTTACTTCTAGAGGGAAAAAATGTATTAGCTGGAACGATTGGTTAATTTCTCCTTTGTAATTTTCTAGTTCCTTGCTAGTCCTTTTTATAATATCCGCCGTTCAAAAAAAATATAAATGTTATATTATTTATTTATTTATTTATATTTTTTTAACAACGGGTATTTTATTAAGAAGTTAGCAAAAAACTAACAAAAATTACAAACAAATATCTAGAAGCGAATTTCGAAGCCACGCATACCTGCTAGAACTAATATTCCTATTTTTATGAATATACCAAGAAAAATAAATATCAAATATATAATCAAGTAAAACATCTCTACGAGGTCTCTTCGTATCAAACAAGCTAGAGTTTATGAACTTCCAAATCACCCAACATATGGTCATCACAATAGCTTAGAACAACAAAGTCTTACTTCTTGAAATAGGAGCATTATCCACCCAAGTAATCATATCAATCAATTTAAAAAAGTAGTAAAATCTGATCATCACACTGATGGTATGCCGTAACACACATCAATTTTTTACTAATCACACGAACGACTTTACGAAATACATGAGATTATTTGCCAAAATATGTTTGGACTGTGTATTATGTCTTGCGGGTCGCAAGGGGTTTTGAAAACAAAGCAAACGGTGCATCTTGCTCGGAATGAGTTTTGGACAACGTTTTCCATTCTTACCGAGGTTCAAACGAAGTCCGAAATATTCCAAGAGGCACAACCATTAGAAGAGCCGAAAAAACGAGTCCGACGGTTATTTTCCATAGTACTCCCGTGACCCTTCTCTAAGACCGGACACATATTAATTGAACCTTTCTATTCAGAAATAACCGCGATGGGCCAAAAAAAAGCTAAAAAAACGCACTATATCGAGAGAATGCGCTAGCTCAGCTTGGAAAGCCACTCCACTCCACACGGGAGACCAGGTTCGATGTTCTCATCTGGAGCCAAAGGTGGTATCTAACTCACGCCCACGTGGCACCCCACCTCATGGTCCACGTGGCAACCCCCGAACCTCGCTATCCGACCGATCCAGCCCGCCCATAACTACGACGGACCGACACGTGTCATGCCACGTGGACCACTCAGGTGGTGACACGTGGCAGTGGCCCCACCTGAGCTATCATAGCTTGTAGGTCCCACATGCTGACGTGGCTGTGACGTGGACCAATCAGCTGCCGCCACGTGGCGGCGGCGCCATTAATTCTAATGATTGTCAATGATTGCAGGTACGAGGTTTGACTGGCGGCGCCGTACTGACACGTCAGTCCAAGGTGGCAGAGTTGCAGTGTCGGCGGACCAATCAGGTGCCGCCACGTGGCAGTTATGAGGCAGAGGTACGAGGTGGCAGGCAGTTATTGGATACGAGGTGCTGTGCAAAAACGGCGGACCAATGGGACGGTGACACGTGTCCGAAGCAGCTGGAAGGGTCTAGAGATGCAATGTTTGCAACTTTATTAGTAGTTTTAATTAGATTATTAACTAGATCTAGTAATTTTCTTTATTTTTTTAGCTTTTTAAATAGATTATTAACTAGATCTAGTAGTTTTAATTCGTAGTCTATAAAAAGTTTGCAACTTTATTAGTTTTTCTTCTAAAATAGCTTAATTTCTTAGATCTTTTAAGTTTTTATCATAAAGTTTCAATCTTTTAGCTTTTTATTAGGTTTTTAATAATAAAGTTTGTAGTTTTATCAACCAATAAGCTCTTCCATGGCTTATTTGGCCATTATTATTGCTTAATCCTAATAAAGTTTTGATTTTTCTTTGTTTCTCATCATTTCTACCGCTAAGGCCGGAGCTTAAGGGTCTTATAAACTAGTTTATCAATAAAGTTTATTACTTTTTAGTCTTAATAAGCTAATTAGTTAATAAAGTCAAAAACTTTATTAACTATTTGGTTTTATTAAAGCTTTTAAAGAATTAAACTTTATGGTTTGTTTAGTTTATAAGATCGGGTGGTTAATTTCGTCTCATCTCTTATATCGGGTTCTTAGTAGATTTTATCAAAGAGGACTTTTATTCGGGTTATAACGTTAGGCTTTAAAGGTAATAATATGGGTATGGATTAGACATGGGATTATATAGTAGAATTGTTTCTAAAAGAAAATAATAATAAGTTGAAAGTCTGTTGGATCGTTATACTCTGACCAAACTACTTAATTATAGCTTGTTAAGGTTTAGCAGTCTTGGATAAATCCTAAACTACTAATGATGAAACACTGAATTACTCTATTAAGTATGCGGAATTACTTAACAAAGCTAAGAAGAATTATAACAACTTCAACACTTTATATTAACCAAAATTTGAACCTGCTAATTGTACAGATTCACAAACAACCCTAATATAGCTAATATCGAACTTTAGTTTTTCTCTAAAAATATTCGTATATATCGTATCTCTAATGTTGACCTAGGGATCCTTTTATAGACACAAGGAAAACCCTATTCGGTTTACAATACTTGAACGACAAGTATACTATCTAACTTTAGAATATTCTAGATTATACATAATATTCCTAATCTAATCTTCAGTCTTTATCTTCAAGCAGTACTTTGACTTTATCAACGAGCAGTACTTTGATCACAAGCAGTACTTTGACTTTAAACACTTTAGCAGCACTTTGGTCTTCAGCAGTACTTTGATCTTTTATACCCCAACAATCCTCCCCTAACTTGAAGTCTACTTGTTTGATTTCAAGTTTCCATGTGTAAGCTTTGTCTTCAAGGAAAGGTTGTCTTCTTTGAAAGTCATACTCGTTATTTTGTTATCATCAGCATAAAGTATCTGCAATCTTTATCAGCAACAATCTTTTTGTCTTTACAGCATCTTAATCCCCTCTCAGCTACTCAGCAACATAAGGTACATCAAATCATATTCAGTTTCATACTATTCTCATCACTTCTAGGTGTATTAACTCCTGTGAGAGGTGAATCATTGAAAATTAATGGATTTTGATGTCTCTTTACCAAAGCCATTAACTCTGGAGTAGCCAATGTTTAGGTTAAGTAAACCATGGTACATTGATAACCATATGATTTTTAGCAAATCATCAGCTATCAACGGATTTGAGTATTCTTTACCAATAGCCGTTTGCTTTTGGACTAGCTAATTCTTTTAGTACAACTACCATGGTGAACTAATTACCATATGAATGGATTTTCCACAGCCTTTACCACAAGCCATTTTTCTTGTGGGCTAGTCAACTCTTTACTTATTTC
This sequence comes from Artemisia annua, assembly GCA_014162995.1. NCBI lineage: Eukaryota > Viridiplantae > Streptophyta > Magnoliopsida > Asterales > Asteraceae > Artemisia > Artemisia annua. The sequence continues at coordinate 3,299 of LBNU01036939.1, read as the reverse complement.
AGATATGGTGAGTTGAAACCATACAATTTTTAGTAAATTGTCAACTAAAAACGGATTTGATTGTCACATCAGAGCCGTACCCTCATGATGAGTCAAACTCTTTCTTGTCTGTTAAACATGGTGAGTTGAATACCATTTGTTGTTTAGCACAAGTACTAACACCATGTTCATCTCCAAAAACAATTTGTTGCTGTAAACATTTGTGCTTCAAAAAGTATTTTGCACATGACAAAAATTGTTATTTCAAAAAGACTTTAACTGGTTTTAAGCTGCAAGCAGTACTTTGAGAAAGTACTGTTTGATCAGCAATACTTTGAATAAAGTACTTGTTTATTCAAAAGATTTTATACA
>LBNU01036937.1:8109-37683 GCA_014162995.1 Artemisia annua | reverse complement strand
GTATAAACCCTTTTGTTTACTCTCACTTTTAGAGTAAGATACCCCTAGAAAAACCCTCAGAGCCATTCCTTTCGTTTCTTACACCTTTGTTAAAATGTTTCGTTACACCCTTACACCTTAGCCTACCCTGTAGATTGAAATCCGTGGTTAGTTACTTTAGGCAAAATGTGTTTCCTTACATTACCTGTGTTCGCGTGCGTAATTCATTATCTTTGGTTAGGTCAGGAAATTGCACAATGCAATTGGAGTGAAAGTACATATTATATATTTTTAGTTTATTTTTCGTGTGTTTACTACTTTCACTATTACAGCTATTTCTGAAAGTTATGAAAAGTATGGAAAAAATTATCCGGAAAAATCGTGATAGAAAAAGTTATGAAATTTTACACATTAAAAAAATAATAATATTAATAATAATAATCGAAAAAATAGAAAAGAAAAAGAAAGAGAAGAAGTTGGAAGTTTGTTTTAACCAACTTATGTAAAGTTTTGTAAAGTGGGAGATATCACCACTATTTGTTGTTGTATATTATATTTATGGATTGAATGTGAGTTGGCCGTTATGGGAACGCCAACTAAGGATTATTCTTTGTTTAAGATTTTATTGAGTCGTGTCTACCTAAAGCGTGAGCTACATGAGTCAAAAGCGTGAGTTATTCAATGATATGAGTCTTATTCATGGGATGGTTGGGAAAGTAATTAACCACACTTAGGATTTTAATCTATTTGTTTTGTTTAATTTTTATTTTACACCAATTTGTATCCCAATCATTATCCATACCCTATATCATTCTTCATCCAAACCTTTGATTTATTGAGATTAGGGATTTGAGCAATCTTAAGTATCGTAGTCGTGGATTCGATTATGTATTTATGATTTTGTCGCACTTTTTGATATAATATTATTGGCGAAGATTACTTGGTCATATCTTTAGCCTATTCGAGTTAAGGAATTGAGCAATTGCGAGTATCGTGGTCGTGGATTCAATCATGTATTCGTGATTTTGTCGCCTGTTCTGGAATATGAGATCGATAGAGATTAAAAAGGATGATAAACCCTTAACCAACAAACCCTTTTTACCGCTTTAGACTTGTTACTCCTTGGCTTTAGTGGGGGAGATGCGTATACTTGTCAAGCTTATGATAGAATATTCGTCACAACTAGCAACTAAACGATTTAGAATTGTTTTATATTGAAAAATTATTTTGTTTCTACTTCGTTAAGTGGTTGGTTGTGTGATTACGATAAAACGAATACGTGCTTAATTATTAAAAACAAATCCTAATAACTTTTAGGATACATTTTCATAAGATTAAATCTAAGGTTTACTTGGGGACAAGTAAAGTTCAAGTGGGGGGATATTTGATGAACTCAAATAAGTACATTTTATTTTCATCATTTATCCTATTTATTTGACTTCTTTTACTTTATTATGTATGAGAATCGGCGCTTTAATGTTAACTTTAGTGATTCTCAGGTAAAAACAGGTAAAAGGTGAAACTTGGCGATTTTGGNCGAGGAAGATATTATTTTAAGATACGGCGCATTACTTTGCCGTAATACGCCGCATCTACGACGGTCTATATATTGCTGATTCTCAGCAACGATTATCATTTATCACTCTAAAAAAATAAAAATAAAATTATATATATATACATTTTAGATGGGCTATACTATCTTTTTAATTGTTCGGTCAATTTAACACCAAAGGTACTAATCTTAATCTATTGTTGTTCTATTCTTATTATTATTTATTGTATTCTAACCTTTAATTTTTTTTGAAAATTATAAGTGGTATCATGCATTAAATTTTAATATAAGTGGAATACTTTGATAGATCGGGTAAATTAGTTTAGATAAATTGACTATTAGGACTTAGTTAAGCCGATTGGTATATGGAGAATTTTTGAAATCGATTACTCTAAGTATTATTACACACTCTGGTGCTGGGAATTATGAGTCGGGTTATGATCCGGCGCATCTATTTTCTATCTGCTCCGTATCTTCTAAATTAAATAGATACGGCACAGAACTATTCTAATACGCCGCATCTGTTTGTTGATTGACATTACAGCCTAATTCGAGTTTTTCTTTGTAGATGATTATTCAATGCAGGAACATTTGGACAAAGTTCGCGCTTTCAAAACAACTTCCTTCGGGAATTTTGAAACACATCATGTTAGGGATACCATAACACAACATTAAGCAATCACTTGAAGTCATTAATATCAATGCTTGGGATAATCGTGTGCATTGAAAACGGTTTCACCGGTATTATCTGCGACTCTAAAAAATTCAAAACGATTCTTCCAAGAACTTTTGATGTGATGATTCCTCTAGTGTTTTTTCAAATAACATGTCTTGATTATACGCGGGCTTGTTTACTGCCATGAAGAACCATCACACATTGATAGGATACAAAGGCTGAGTTTTGAAAACGACCTTATCTGATTCATTTTTACCTTTGTATATTTATCGATATTATTAACCTGAATTGTAATATTACTTGATTTCTGATGTCAATTTATTCATGATATTCGATGTTTGATCTAGCAAGACTGGCATTCAGTTCAGCATATCTAAGGATTGGAGTTATGGATATTGACATCAAAATTAACCATATTATGAAATTTTTAGCAGACTGATAACAGTCTGTCTGGTAACTACATGCGGCGCATCTAGTAAAACAGATGCGACGCATCCTATCCTATATATTATTTTATTTCATATTAATTCCTGGCTCGATACGGCGCATTTTCTTCCATAAGATGCGGCGTATCGACTGACCTGATGATTTACAGTTTAATTTTTTCGGTTTTATTTTTACTAACTACTAATGTATTATGCAAGTTTGAACCTTCTTAACTCAGGTGTGTTAAAAGTCTAGGTGGTATTATAGATTCCTGAACTTTTTGTGGAGACATCATTTATGAAGCTTAAACGTTCTAATCCACAAGAAAGTTGATTTTTGCTCATAAACGCATAATGGAGGATCATTCCGAGCAAATATCAGGGAAGTTTTTCTGTTCTAATTCTTTTATTTTTCAGTTTTAACCTTTAACACAAACAACGAGGACGTTGTTTAACTTAAGTGGGGGTATGGAGAATTAGAAAACTTATTTGTCCAAACTTTTTCAAAATATGCTTAAAATGCACTTAATATATCAAAATTTAAAATTTTTTAGCATGTTTTTGTTTATGTCTAAATTACATAGCTGCACACATAACATTATTTTTTGCCTAAAATCAAAAACTTTAGTGTGCTGGTGACTTGTAAACTTTAGAACTTGGCTTGTATACTATTCGAGACCACCATAATAAGTATTATTGATATAATTGGAGTGACTTGTCTAACTTGGTAAATTCTAGGATTACACCCAAAAAGCCTTTATATGTCATGTGATATTAACTAACTACACTGGTTAGTTAACCCCCGTATAAACCCTTTTGTTTACTCTCACTTTTAGAGTAAGATACCCCTAGAAAAACCCTCAGAGCCATTCCTTTCGTTTCTTACACCTTTGTTAAAATGTTTCGTTACACCCTTACACCTTAGCCTACCCTGTAGATTGAAATCCGTGGTTAGTTACTTTAGGCAAAATGTGTTTCCTTACATTACCTGTGTTCGCGTGCGTAATTCATTATCTTTGGTTAGGTCGGGAAATTGCACAATGCAATTGGAGTGAAAGTACATATTGTATATTTTTAGTTTATTTTTCGTGTGTTTACTACTTTCACTATTACAGTTATTTCTGAAAGTTATGAAAAGTATGGAAAAATTATCCGGAAAAATCGTGATAGAAAAAGTTGTGAAATTTTACACAGTAAAAAAAAAAAGAAATCGAAAAAATAGAAAAGAAAAAGAAAGAAAAGAAGTTGGAAGTTTGTTTTAACCAACTTATGTAAAGTTTTGTAAAGTGGGAGATATCACCACTATTTGTTGTTGTATATTATATTTATGATTGAATGGGAGTTGGCCGTTACGGGAACGCCAACTAAGGTTATTCTTTGTTTAAGATTTTATTGAGTATAATTCGTGTCTACCTAAAGCGTGAGTTACATGAGTCAAAAGCGTGAGTTATTCAATGATATGAGTCTTATTCATGGGATGGTTGGGAAAGTAATTAACCACACTTAGGATTTTAATCTATTTGTTTTGTTTATTTTTAATTTTACACCAATTTACATCCCAAATATTATCCATACCCTATATCATTCTTCATCCGAACCTTTGATTTATTGAGATTAGGGATTTGAGCAATCTTAAGTATCGTAGTCGTGGATTCGGCTATGTATTTATGATTTTGTCGCCCTTTTTGATATAATATTATTGGTGAAGATTACTTGGTCCTATCTTTAGCCTATTCGAGTTAAGGAATTGAGCAATTGCGAGTATCGTGGTCGTGGATTCGATCATGTATTCGTGATTTTGTCGCCTTTTCTGGAATATGAGATCGATAGAGATTAAAAAGGATGATCAACCCTTAACCAACTAACCCATTTTACCGCTTTAGACTTGTTACTCCTTGGCTTTAGTGGGGGAGATGCGTATACTTGTCAAGCTTATGATAGAATATTCGTCACAACTAGCAACTAAACGATTTAGAATTGTTTTATATTGAAAAATTATTTTGTTTCTACTTCGTTAAGTGGTTGGTTGTGTGATTACGATAAAACGAATACGTGCTTAATTATTAAAAACAAATCCTAATAACTTTTAGGATACATTTTCATAAGATTAAATCTAAGGTTTACTTGGGGACAAGTAAAGTTCAAGTGGGGGGATATTTGATGAACTCAAATAAGTACATTTTATTTTCATCATTTATCCTATTTATTTGACTTCTTTTACTTTATTATGTATGAGAATCGGCGCTTTAATGTTTACTTTAGTGATTCTCAGGTAAAAACAGGTAAAAGGTGAAACTTGGCGATTTTGGACTAATTATGGAGCAAAATGATCAAGATGTCAAAAGTCTACTGAAACCCAGAAGATGCGCCGTATCTCACTCAACAGATACGCCGCAATATCATACTTAGATAAATTCGAAGACCACTGCCTGACTTAGAAGAATGCGCCGCATGGAATTATACCATGCGCCGCATATGAAACTTTGGTCAAAGAAAAAGATCAAGCTCGTTCTACTCCAGATACGCCGCATTATACAATTGACATACGGCGTATCACTATCAAGACTTCACCAGAAACAATCCAAGACAACTGAAGGACATGCGCCGCATAAAGATTCAAGTTACGCTGCATCTAAAGGCGGTGTACGAATATTCCAGAATATAATAAGCTTGGACCCCAAGCGAAGTTAAGTCAATGCGCCACATCTACCANTCCAGATACGCCGCATTATACAATTGACATACGGCGTATCACTATCAAGACTTCACCAGAAACAATCCAAGACAACTGAAGGACATGCGCCGCATAAAGATTCAAGTTACGCTGCATCTAAAGGCGGTGTACGAATATTCCAGAATATAATAAGCTTGGACCCCAAGCGAAGTTAAGTCAATGCGCCACATCTACCAATTACATGCGCCGCATTAAACCCTCAGACAGAAACTATAAATACCCCAAGACCTAGACGAATTTTGTGTGAACCAAAACCCTAAGGAGTCGAATTCAGACGAACAAGCAACACAAGACACGCCCCAAACAAAGATATTAGAGCTGTAAGAAGGTCATGCACATATTCAATTCATTAAGTAGTTTTGTTTTATTGTAATAGTAAGCTTTAATTCATCAGGATAGATGGCCGGTAGTTTGTTAGTACGCAAAATCAAATGCCCGCCTTAAAATTGCTTTCCCATCAATTAAAGTTTATATGTTTGATGTCTTTGGTGAATTTATATTAGTTCATTGATTCCCTCTGTGTCTAGCTGAGCACTGCATGGGCTGCCATACCCCTTCCTCGCCTATTTAATCTGATGTCTTTGGATAAGTAGGATATTCATAAGTAATCATTAAGAGTTTACTCGCCGATATAATGAAACCAACAAGAAAGGTTTAACTATATACACTTCATATAAAACTAGCAATAAAACAAGTGACAAGCTGCTTAATTATCAGGACAGGTCTTCTTATTGTCTCTATTATCTATCTGTGTACATGTATGCTATTCGTTGATTCGTACTCATTAGTTTAATTTACTGTTTAATTATTAACCAAACTGTGCCAGTCTCTCAGGCTGAAACACCCTTTCGTTAGATTAGACTGTAAAACAAACTTAGATATTAAAATACTGATTAAGATAACTAGATAATACGTTCCACTCTTAGTGATCGACACTCTGCTTACCATTATATACAAACTGACCGGGTAGACTGCTCGTTAAGTGTGTGTGTTATTGATAAGTCGGCTAAATATAAATTTAAAACTTGAGTAGGCATTAAAACTACTAAACCGCAACGACACACCTAGTGCATCATATACAAAAGGGTTCTGTGATGGAATCAAGGAATGCTTCCTTCTTTGAAGATATATTTCCTTGTTTAACGAAGGAAACTGGAAGTTCATCTAGAATAGATGACGATGTTGTCCAAGATAAAAGACAATGAGATGATAATGATCTCCAAGATGAGAGACAAGATCAAATCAAGGAAGAAGAGGTTGAACCTAGAAGAAGCAAAAGGGCAAGAACCAAGAAATCGTTTGGACCTGATTTTGTTTCTTTTATGGTAGAAAATGAACCTACTTCTTATCGAGAAGCGGTAACTTCCTCGGAAGGGCCTCAATGAAAAGAAGCTATTAAAAGTGAAATAGATTCTATTTTACAAAACCATACTTGGGAGCTCGTAGATTTACATCCTGGTTGTAAACCACTAGGCAATAAATGGATCTTCAAGAAGAAGATGAAAACCGATGGCACCATTGACAAGTACAAAGCAAGATTGGTAATCAAATGATTTAGACAACGTGAAGGTCTAGATTATTTTGATACATATTCGCCTGTTACGCGAATAACCTCTATCAGGATGATACTTGCTATTGCCGCTTTAAGAAATTTGGAAGTTCACCAAATGGATGTGAAAACGGCTTTTCTAAACGGGGATTTAGAAGAAGAAATTTACATGAACCAACCTGAGGGTTTCATAGCTCCTGGACAAGAGAACAAAGTTTGTAGGCTTGTTAAGTCATTATATGGCTTAAAGCAAGCTCCCAAACAATGGCATCAAAAATTTTACCACGCCATGCTAGAGAGTGGATTCAAAATTAATGAATGCGACAAGTGTGTTTATGTAAAAGACACAAGTAGTGGATATGTAATCTTGTGTTTATATGTTGATGATATGTTTATCGTTGGCAGTAACGACAAGATGATCAAATCTACAAAAGACATGTTGAAATCAAAGTTTGACATGAAGGATATGGGTTTGGCTGATGTGATCCTTGGAATAAAGATCATACGAACTCAAAATGGACTTGTGTTGAGTCAAGCACATTACATGGACAAAATTCTTAATACTCATAATGTGGGGGATTCCGGCCTAGCTAGAACTCCAATTGACACCAGCAAGTATCTATCTAAAAATAGAGGCGCAGGTGTTGCCCAATTAGAGTATTCAAGAATTATTGGCATGTTAATGTACTTAATGACAAGTACCCGACTTGACTTAGCATATGCTGTTAGCAGGCTAAGTAGGTATACTAGTAATCCAAGTTATGCACATTGGGGAGCTATGACTAGGGTACTTCATTATTTGAGATACAGTCGCGATTATGGACTGCATTATGAAAGATATCCAGCTGTTATAGAAGGATACAGTGATGCAAATTGGATATCTGACATAAAGGATTCTAGATCGACTAGTGGATACGTGTTTACACTAGGCGGGGCAGCTATATCTTGGAAGTCTTCCAAGCAAACTGTTATAGCTAAGTCCACGATGGAATCAGAATTTATCGCGTTAGATAAATGCAGACAAGAGGCGGAATGGCTACGTCAATTCGTTGAGAACATACCAAGGTGGCCTAAACCGGTAACGGCTATTAGTATACATTGTGATAGTCAATCGGCAATTGGCAGAGCTCATAGCATAATGTATAATGGAAAGTCCAGACATATCCGTCATCGACATAATTCGATACGACAACTACTCTCAACAGGAGTTATCTCAATTGACTATGTGAAGTCAAAGGATAACATCGCGGATCCGCTTACGAAAGGCTTACGAAAGACTATTTACTGTGATTTGTAAGTTTATATGATTTAGCATTCGCGTTATTCAGTGAACTTATCATATTGCTGCTAAAATCACATTGTTCATAGGATTATTGAGTAATCGATTTTTTTAGGGCTTCTAAATCGCTTTTTATGTTCAAACCGACTTAGGGTTCTTTTGATCGATCCATTATTATTCTTGATCCTCTGTCGGGCTAATCCCTGTATAATCTTCATTGAATCAATTCTATTATCATTAGTCGATTATCACAATGGGACCTGGTTGATTTTTTGTGCGTAAGTCTTAAAACCCTAACTTTTCAGTTAGGGTTTTCATGCTCCTTGTGATTTGGTGGTTATGCTTCTTTGCTGGTTAACTTTTTATTGATTGATTAATTTGGGTGTGGGTTTGAGAGAGATGATGAATAAGGGTTTTCTGAATACTAAGGATGCTAATACTGGTTCTAGGGCTGGTGGGAAGATTAACATGGATGTGGATGCTCGTAACTTGGCCGATCAAGTTGGTGTTGATAATCAGGCTAATGTTGTTCAACCTAATGTGGAACAATTGATTGCTAATGCGCATAAGAATTTTGAGGAAGCTATGGATAAAATTCAAAGTGAGTTTATTGCTAATGAAGTTAATGCAACAAATACTCCTCCTTCGAGCGTTTCTAATGCTCCCACGGTTGATACTGCTAGTGGTACTGGAGTGAAGTCGGTTACTTACGCGGGTGCTACTTCTAATGAACCTCAGAAAAACGCGTCTAATTTTCGGAGGTTGGAATGTAGCAAAAAGAAGGATGATGTTGACCTTTCAGTTCCAATGAAAGTAGTGGAAGAGGTGAACACAAGGTTTGAGAACACTCTCTACGGTTACTTCCTTGGTCAACGCCTTGCGTTTCCTGTTGTTGATTACTATGTACGCAATGCATGGGCAAAGTTTGGTGTGCAAAAGGTAATGATGAATGCAAAGGGGTTCTTCTTCTCTAAGTTCACTTCAAAGAAAGGTGTTGATGATGTGCTTGAAAACGGTCCTTGGTTGATTAGAAATGTTCCTATTATTCTTAAACCATGGACTTTGAACACAAATCTACTTAAAGAGGATTTGACTAACATCCCGGTATGGGTCAAGTTCCATGATGTTCCCCTTGCCATGTTTTCTGATGATGGCCTCAGTCTTCTTGCCACACTGATTGGCACGCCCAAAAGGTTAGATGCTTTTACAAGCCAAATGTGCAAGGACTCGTGGGGCCGTAGTAGTTTTGCTAGATGCATGATCGACGTGAAGTCGGATGAGGTGCTTCGGGAAAGCCTCACTGTTGAGATACCATTACTTGATGGTTCGGGTTCGACTATTGAGAAGATTCGGGTTGAGTACGAATGGAAACCACCTCGGTGTGATAACTGTAAGATCTTTGGTCATACTATGAGTGATTGTCCTAAAGTCGTTGCACCTCCAGTTCAATCTACTAAGTCTGTTAATGATGGTTTCATGACTGTCAATAATAGAAAGAAAGGTAAGCAAGGTGATTCTACAACTCAGGGTAATAGAGGGTTTACTAAACCAGTTGTGGGTAAGCAGTTTCAGTATCAACCCAAGAAGACTCCAACTGAACCTAAGAAGGTGGATGGCACTAAGAAGAGGGCTTCTGATGTGCCTAGTACGAGTGGAACAAAGATTTCTACATCTAATCAGTTTGCTGCCCTTAATATTGATGATGCGGATGCTTTTGGTACTCCGTATAATGATAACAACAAGGATGTGGATGCTGGTAATTCAATGGAAGTTAATGCGGATGAGTCTAGTAAGACAGCTAGTACAATAGAAGTTAATAAGGATGAGTCTAATAAGACGGGTAATACAATGGAAGTTAATGAGGAAGAATCTAGTAAGGGTTCTACTCCTATTGTTGAGAAAATTGGTAAGCTTGAAAAGCTACTTATTGATGGTAGAGCAACTCTTGTGGATGATGATGGTCATCCTATCCCGTCGATCTCTACCACTAAGAGAGTTAACCCATTTTCAAAGGTGGGAGAAATTGTGGTGTCTGATTCTGAAGACGAGATGGTTGCCAACCCATTTGATGAGTCTGCTAATCTTTTTGGTGGGGGGCAAGAGTTTGAACAAGATTATGATGACTACGATGATTATGCGAACCAGGTGTATGATCTTCCAGGTAATTTGGATGCTTTTAATGCCATGTATGGTACCAAGCTTCAAGGCCTTAGGAAGTAACTTATTTCGTTGTTCTTATGTTATCATTTGAGTTGTGGTTTGATTTCTAGTTTTAGAAATTAGGAAGTATCTTGTTGTGTAAGCTTTTAGCCTATGTAACGGGCTAAGATGTGGGACTTCACCCATATCCATTGTACTTAAAAGTTTTTTTGGCTAATATATTTACCAAGGTGCAGGATTACTCCCCTTTACCCAAAAAAAAAGGAATGGGACTAAAGCCCTTGAAGGAATGAGTTTCTATGAAGGAAAACCTAACCCAGTTGACTGGAGATCCCAATATCTGGGTTCAATAGGACAACTTAATCATAGAAATGTGGGGGAAGTCACGTCAATGTGGGGGAGTTACTTAAATATTGTAACTTCCTAGTCCATTCCTATAACAAATGTGACTTGTTGAGAGGTTAAACATATGGCTTTAATGATTCTGGATGAAATCATAAAGCATAATGATTCAAGATGAAATCACAAAACATATGTTTTTAATGATTCAAGATGAAATCACCTATGTGAGAGAGAAGCGGGGTCGCTTCGAAGGGAATTGTGGGGGCGCAATTCCTAAGAGCTCTTGCAGAACCAGGCTAGTATTCATGACCATAACGAATACGACTATGAGGACTTGACAAGGTCAGGGAGAGTCTTGTGTGAGTGTGTATTGTCGTCTACGTAAACAGATGTTGAGTTCAAGGACATCGCGTCTACTCAGATCTAGGAGACTAAGTGCATCTCACAAGGGAAGGTTCAAAGGGTTACACCTACCTATCCTATGCAGGACTTAACCGCAGAAATTTCGTCGAAACTTTTGTGTGTTTTCGACCGATCTCCATTCATGTGGGGGATTGTTGGAAAAATGAGTTTTGCAAAGTGGGGTTTTGCAAACTTTGGACATAATTTAATGTATGTATATGTTACATATATTTGTGTTGCTTGGGGGCGTTTTGTTCTCCTCTAAGAGAGCTTGCAACGAGCTAAAATATGTCCAAAATGGAACTAAGATGAATGAGAAATCGTGTCTCAAAGTGGGACACTTGAAACACAAAATTTGGAAACAAAACACATCCCACATCGCCTAGTGAAGGAAGTGGAGACTAGTTNAATGTATGTATATGTTACATATATTTGTGTTGCTTGGGGGCGTTTTGTTCTCCTCTAAGAGAGCTTTGCAACGAGCTAAAATATGTCCAAAATGGAACTAAGATGAATGAGAAATCGTGTCTCAAAGTGGGACACTTGAAACACAAAATTTGGAAACAAAACACATCCCACATCGCCTAGTGAAGGAAGTGGAGACTAGTTTATAAGGATATCCTTGTACTAGCTTTCAAAATCCTTTAGGTGAGCTATGCTCCCACTCCTACGTGCGCGCGAGCAGGGGGTGCAGAAAATGGGATTTTTGGGCCAAGATGGGTTCGAAGCTTCTGAACTCATGCGAGCCCGCGCGACCTGCGGACATGAATGCAGCTCCGAAGCCTCGCATACGTGCGTGTCTTTTTGCTGCATATTCGTTATCCAGTTTTCAATTTCAGATTCTGTAAATCTATTTGAGGAATAGATTTAGACTTATTAGACAAGTCTTACAGAATATTTTGTGTATCCTTTTATTTTTGGAACTGATTTAAACTTTGAGAATAAGTTATACAGAATCGGTTCAAATTAAAGAAAGATATCGAAATCGGTTTATGTTTATCTGTTATTCTGTCTTGGTGAATAAGATAGGTTAACACTATAAATATAACATGATCTCATTCGGTTTTGTACACAGACGAAAAACCACAACTCCATTGCAGCAGATACCAGCAATCGTTTCGATCAGAAGCACTCAGATCTTCCGTGAACTTTCAGGCAAGTTTGTCTGGTCCGGCTGTACAACAGCTTTGGACATTGTACCCTGGGAAACAGACGACGAATCTGTTTTAAGGGAATCGTGTTTAGCACGAGCCTCATTCCAACCTTTTACTGCTTTTATTTACTTATCGTTATATAGTGTCTGTCTTCTGCTTCTACATCTTTCTGTCTGCTATTTTATTTTCTGTTATCACTGTTAATTATATTCGTTGTATCTGATTTATTTTATAAAAGTGTACACCGTTCCCCACAGTAAAAAGGTCCAGTGAGATGCGTGATGAACAGAAAATAATTTATGTTACTTCAATAACAGTAGTTCTTGACTCCATTATATTACATAGCAGTCACAACTTTGACGAAAGTATTTAAGCTATCACGCAATTCACGAGCAATTCATAATCTAGTAATATTATTATTTTGATATCATTGATTATTTGCACCAATCAACTAGTGTGTTCAACAACTAATTAAACAAATAATTAACATATCCGTAAATGATGCGATTTGGCTTGGACTGAAAAGGATGCGATTTGGACTATTGTGATTTGCAATATATTAGTCGATAAAATCACATTTATTCAAATCGTTGCGATTTGGCTTGGCCTACAAATCATTTTCATTGTTTTATAAAACACGTGATGTGAGGGGCGGACTTATAGTTGGGCTAAACTGTGACACATGCTACATAATTATGGGTTGGCAATGTTTAGTAGAAATATCAAATATTTTATAAAACACGTTTGGCACGCATAAATCAATGTTAACATGAAATAAATTATTACAATGAATTGAAAAAATGTAGTTCGTTTTAAATTTTGTATTGAAATGGTTTATTCATTCGTTCATTTCATTACATCTGTAACCAACAATTTTATTACATAGCCACTCATTAATTTTTTTTCATTCCATTACAACATGGAATCGCATTTTGCCATTTTCATTTATTTCATTCATTTCCAATGTTTATTGCATTGTACAAACCAACATACATAAATGTTATATTCCATTCCAACATGACAACCAAATAAATGGAACAGTAACACTCATTCAATTACTATATTCATTCCATTACATTCCTTTAGCAGACCATTAGTTATGTCTAACAATACAGACAATGTTGCAAAACTATTTTATTTAATGTGCTATACAATTTAATCTGAAAATAGACTGAAGTAAAACATAGATTGTCACAATACATCTAAAGTGGTGTTGTCAGTTTGCAATCATGCGCTTGATAAACCAATTAGGACAACCTTAAATATTTAAATGAGGACCGGACGATTCAGATTTTTATTTATTTATTTATTTATTATTATTTTATTTTTTATTTTTTATTTTTAGATCCTAACAACGCTTAACTAAGAGGTCCTCTTTATGTTGGTTCATTCGTTTTCATGGTAGTTATTGAGTTACCCTTTTAATGGTGGTTAGGGCCGTCCCGTGGATTTCGAAGGCTCTGTGTGACATCGTACCATATTACGTACCATATTTTATATATATATTTTTTTTTTATGTAAACTTGTTTTGGACATAATCTATTGAATTTTTCGAAAAACTTCAAAAAGTTATCTTTAAAATCCTAAATATCAACTCACTGAATATAACTGTGTAGTAAAGTTATAGGTAAAACAACTATTATAAGTAAAGTATAAACCCCGTGTACTGTTCATCATAGACTTCTAGGCAACCACTTCTTTTTTTTTTTTTTTTTTTTTTTTTTTTNAAAATGGAATGGGACTAAAGGCTGCAAGAGGATGGCAAGGCCCTGGACGAAATGCGTTGCAGAAAGAAAATCGCTAGGGGAGGAGGAAAAAGAACAGCTGCTACTGATAACGGTAAGAAACGCGTTGCAGATGAGGAAGAGGAGCTGCAAGAGAAACATTAATGAGTTACATTTTTTATAGCATCCACATTTAGGTAACATTTACGATTTCTCTGCATTTGGTTCACTAGAAATATCTCATGAGTCAAGTGATGAAAGTTGTGAGATATGGTGTTTGGCATTTGCTCTGAATGTATGCTATACATAGATTCTAAATGTGTTGGGATTAATTGTTAGACTTAGAGTTGTTTATGAGTTGCGTGTTTGATGCCTGTTCGCTTAATACGTGTTATATCGGCTCACATTTCCCTTTGTGTTTCATATCTGCAGCCAAAAAACACTTCCGTTGTAAACAGAGATACAAGAAGACCGTGATGGTTCGTGTGGAATTTTCATTTCATTCACACTGTTATAAAAGCGTATAGTGGTTATTTGGATGGTAACAACAGAAGAACGGAGGCCACACCACCGCCTCATCTTACGTGGAATTTTCATTTCATTCACGCTGTTATAAAAGCGTATAGTGGTTATAAAAACGGTGCAACACCGGTTTGACAAAAAAAACCCCCCAAAAATTTAGTTTCACCCGAAGCAATGTATAATTTATACAGGGGGGAAAATATTTAACTGGAAGAGGGCGTTATGCGAGCTGCAATACTCATCTCAGAATTGGTACGAATAGCTTAGACTAAACCTGCTATAAATAGATAGCGGCCTGATATATGGGACATGGGCTGACTTTTACGACCTTTTTTCGCAGAGGAAAGCCAACGAGACAATTTAGAGTCTCTTGGATATGTACTTCTGTATCTTTTCCCAGGAAGGTATGTGTTTTCCTGTGACATTCTCTTTCTATTAATGATGTAGTTCCTCCAACTCAGTAAAACATGGACAGTGGAAATCATCTTGCCCAAGAAATAACAGCCTCAATAATCAGATATGAAAAAAAAATGTAGAAAATAGTGTTTAGATATGAAGTTGGTGTTTAACACAGGGTAACTTATTTATGGTTTGGAGAGCCTTTTTAGTACCTTACCCGCACGATTTAATCAGGCCTTTAGGCTATGTTACGTGAAAGAAGGAAATGGCAAGAAGAGGTTAAGCAAAACTGATCAAATTAGTGAATGATTGTTAGGTTGTATTAAGTATTTAGTGGTTCATGCTGCATAAGGTAAGATCATTGAATTTAAGTTGATTAAACATGTGAACATGTAGGGTTCATCAATTCATAATCTAGAATTTGGGGTAAAAGTGACTGAAGTAATTTTATGTTTGATAGATGTTTCATTAGGTCCTTTCATATACATTTTGAAGTTATATTACTATTATCTAATGACTTACGTCTTTCACCTGCAAGACCCCGAATGTTTCTTTCCATGTATTCTTGGTCACGAAGCTGGTGGGTAAGTATCTACCACTTATCCAACTAAAAGTTTGTGGTCTCTTTGTTTATCAAAGGACACACAAGCCTATGGAAGTTTTAATAGATAGCATTGCTGATAATATTATACTAAAACTTATGAGCATTCAGCCATTCAGCTAAAAACGTTTACACAGGTGCTCAAAGTTGCAGAGAGTTGGAATGTGCAGACGCAGTATAGTGTAAGACAAGTTCCAATATACTTGGTGTTTTTGGGTATGTGGGTAAGAATTGGGAGGGCTGTGATTCGTTGTGTTTTTGTGCAAAACAATTTATCAAAATTATCAACAAACGTGAGGTCAATGTTATCGTGAGACAACACGACGTGGAGAATTACATGTAAACCTTTTAGGAAAAAGATTACCTCGTAAACTCGTGAAAGTGATATTTTAAAGATCGGGAAGTGATTTCCCGGGTCATTTCCCAACGAGGAGTGAATGGAAAGCTTCGAGGAAAGATCGAGATTAAAATCTTGTATGTTTGGTTGTGAAAGATTATTTGGTTTTGTTCTACGTTAAAATAACGCAAATTAAGAAATTAACAAACGTAAATTAAAATAAACAAAGGGAATACTAGGGGAAACTTAAAACTACCTAAAAAGCTACGGGGAACATGTTAGGAAAAATGGGAAACCCTAAAACGCAATTTAAATTAAACACGTGACGTTTATTAAAAACAAACGTTAACGCGCAAAATAAAACGCGAATTTAAAATACGAAAGGTACTACGGGTTCACAAACAATTTTCCTACGTACTAGATGACAAAATAAAATTTTGGAAAAAAGAAAATTAATTATTTAACAAAAATCCTATTTATTATGAATTAAAAACTAATTAACACTAATTAAATTATAATTAATACTAAAACATATCTAATAAATCTGAAACTTTTTTGGAAATTAAATTAAGTAGAAACTAATCTAAGAAAAATAACAAGTTTAGAAAAAGCACTACTGATAAGCTAGAATAAGCAGATTACAATCTATTAAGCAAAACTAGGAGAAAAAAAACTATATAAAAGATTTATTGTGGAGAGGTATAACAAGAAAGACCCAAGGGCACGTTTGGTTGAGGTATGGTGTGTTGTATCTGTTTGTATCAAGAGGTCTGTGGTTCGAATCTCACCCCAGACTTTTTGGTTTATTTTTTTTTTCAATTTTTTCTTTTTTCCTTTTATAAGCTCATAGACACAAATTCACCTCACTCTTTTGAAAATAGATTATACTAGCAAAAATTCAACCAAAATTCCATTTCAAATCCAATTCAAAACAGATTCAAGCTTTTATTTGTTTAAAACTTTGTTTCTTTTGAAATTTCACACAACACTATTGTAGAAACTAATAACGTGGTAATTATAGTTTCTTGGATCGTTTTGAGCCTTAGGGTTCAACAATAACAATGAACAATTATGCACAGCGGATTAAAACAAATCAATTGTTATTGACACAAAGTTTTCATCATCATCACCTCCAATTATTATTTGATCAGAATAATAACGTGTTACCTAACTGTAACAGGGATCTAAGACATCTCAGACCTTAGAGGTATCGAACACAAACAACTCTAGTCTAGGCGTTTACAAGACATACACCCTAGACACACACACACACACCTTTACTGTAGACTACATCTTTTCTGTGTACACAAATATACGTTCCCTACCTCTCTTTATATATTAGAGAGCTAGGGTTACAAAGGGATAAGAACAAAATAATACAGACAAATCTTTTTAACATAATACAAATATTCTGTAATATTCCTACGATTAAGCTTTTCCCCTTTGTCATTTTAAGCCCTCCTTGTTTTCATTCTTCTTGTTTTGTCTCATCAAATCTATAAACCCAACAACTATAAGTCAAAAATTCAAATGAGCAAACAAGCTTTCAAAAGCTTTTATAATTAGAACAACAACAAGAGAAGCAACAACAGACAACGATTAGACCAACAACAAGACTCAATAACAACAACAACTGGATATAACAGCAGCAGCAATGAGAACAACAAAAGAGCCACAAGCTCAGATTGAACAAGAACAAAGCAGCAGCAAAACAAGAACAAAAATAAGCTTAAATAAGCCAATAAGCTCTCAAGAGCTTATTCAGTCAACAAACAATAACAAGAACAAGCAACAACAACAACAAATGAATTACAAATAATCAAACGAACAAACTCAGACTATGAACAAGAACAATAGCAGCAGCAGTAGCCAAAAATGGCTACTTGGTGGGGGCAAAATAAGCACTCCAATAAGCACAAAAGGGAAAATAAAAGGCACATATACAAACACAGCCTAAGTGGGTACACAAATCAACAATAATCAAGAAGATTGATTAATAATTGAGCAAGCTATGTTCAAGTGAAAGATGGGTCAAAACAATAACTCACTGGGTGCAGGGCAGTCAAATGGGCAACAAGTCCACTTTGGACTCAAATTTCAATGAGCAAATGAGCTATAAACTCAAGTTTTCTTTTTGATCCAGGATCACAACCTACCAAACAGTATAAAACAACAAGAATTTTCCCATTTCAGTCTATTATGAACCCTATAGTAGCCTTTAAAAATTGCTCCATTTCTCAGTTGTGAGCATTTTGACTTTTTCCAATTCTAAAAAATGTTTTGACTTTAATGAACTATGATCCTAACTTAATGACTGAATATGATATTATTAGCAGTAATGGGACTATATTAGGCTACTCTAAATACTTAAGCATTAACGTGAGTGATTATGGATCCTAAATTACCAACAGTTAACACAATAAGGCAATAAAAAGCTAATTTAAACTTTTCTTCTAACTAACTACTGATTTTATTATTTAACCTAACTATACTAACCTATAGTAACATGCAAGGATAAAGAACACCAAATAACACACCCCTGAACTCAGTGGACAACACTGATCCAAACACCCCTTGAGAAACAAGTTTAACAATTTTATGAAGCAAGTGAAGGATTCAATCAGTGAAACTGAGACTTAAGGTATTACTGATCAAATATGAGCACAAATAAACAAGAATGAACAATAATTAACAACTATAACTACAGAACACAAATTATGAAGGAAAATGGACATTTCTTACAGATTGTTCCAAGCACAGAACCAAAGTGAAATCCAGGACCAAACCACAATCCTAATGCTCCCCTGAGCTCTAAACCAAATCATTCAACATTCCTTTGCTACAGCTTTCCTTCTCCTTCTCCTTCTTTTATTTATTTTTGATTTCTTTGTGACTTTTTCTATATATATTTTTTTTGATTTTTTTGAGATTGTGAACTAAGACTTGTTTGAGTGCTAAGGAACTTGTAAAAACTTATCAATGAGCTCAGGTGAGCTTGATAAAACAGTGAAACAACATTTTAACAAGTATTCCACTATAATGAGAATTTTAAAGTAATTTAAGCAAATTTGCCTTTGAATTAAGAAACCTGAACTTGATTGAAATAAAGCTTTAGGAATACAACAATAATACTGAGAATACCACTTAGAAACTAATATTATCACTTGAAACTGAAAATTACATTAATACGACATTTAAAAATTTAAGCTAAAAACTACTCTCCTCTCTTCACTGCTTCTCTGCCCTTTTATAATGACCAATTAGGGTTTCCAAAGCTTCCTCTTGCTTTCCCACTTTCATTTTGGTCCATTGGATGAGGCAAATCAATCCTGGCCTTCAATTTTATTTTGGCGGGAAAATGATCTTGTGGAATCCAGGGTGTAAATGGTTAGGTAGGACTTGTGTGAGGGATTGGGGGAAGAGCTGGGGAGCTTTTGATGGTCTTGGGGTTGGGGTGGAGTATGGCAGTGGTGAAGGTGGGGTGATGGTGTAATACCCAGTGGGTATAGAGGGGAGGAGGGAAGAAGACGGGGTGTTTGTTTTGACTTTATGTTTGACCCAGTTTATTAAACGTGGGTTGTTGGTAGGTTTTATTAGTGGGGGTTTGGGTTGGGCTGAGATGGTGTTGGGCCAAGGGAATTTTGTTTGTGTTTGGATTATAAGTGAAAAAGGGTTTGTTTGTTGGGTTGAAATAATACAAAGGGTCCATTTGGTTTAGTAACTTAGATAAACCCAAGGACTAAACATGTATTTGCTGAAAATTCAGGGACCAAATCTGCCAATGATTACAAAATTCACCCAAGGACCATTAATTCCAAGTCTTGATTTCCCAAGGTCCATTTGATGATTAATTTCCAAAACAAAGTACCCGGGGACTACTTTTGCCAATTTGCAAACTTGAAGGCACAAAGCCGTAATTTCTTGAAAATGCAATCCAAGGACTAAAAATGCCATTTGTGGATTCATGGTGGACTCTTATTGACTTTTCCTTCATAATTCCATTCCAGGGACCATTTCTGACATTTCTGGAAAGTTGAGGGACTGTTTCTGACAATTCTACATATTTTTCTCGTTTTTCGTCTGTTTTCAACCCTTTTGTACCTGAAACACATAAAAACACACTCCAAGGATATTTGTGATGTTATTTGACCATTTTGAAGTGTTTTTGATCGTTTTGGTTTGAAAAATGGAAGAAAAGATATGTGGAAAAGGCACATATCAGGCTGACTTTAGATGAAGCAAATGTGACCCACTTCGTTTGGAGCTTAGTGTTTGGCTATGAAAATGGTGAATAAGTACAGGACATTGGAGTTGATCAGGCTTGATTTCCGTAAGGATAAATATGATCAAGAGGGCTACAGAATAAAGAATGTTACGTTCATGCAGGTTCAATTGTATGTTGGTTTGGATGTAGTTTCAGACTTTCAGGTGTGTGTCAATGGTGTCTATCAAGTATGTGGTCGTCGATAGAAACACGATCTCTAGTTTTATGATACATGTAAATTGTACAATGGTTAACGTACCAAAACTGACATCGTCTAATATGTATCTGTTATTGCTATACTGAATGTTTTTGAAATTATTAATGCTCTGTTGTTACACCGGTATAAGTTACGTATACAAACATCCCGCGGCAACGCGCGGGCTAAAAACCTCGTTATACATTAAACAATGTAATTTATTATTTATCAATATATATAGTATAATATTTCATGATAAATGATGCTTCTATGAATATTTTAGTTGTTTTGACCTTTGAATAAATAGATGCCAAAGAAATACTATGAAAAATGACTGATTTGACAAGCTGATATACTTGAGGGGCTAAACTTGAAATTCTACCAAATAAAAAAAAAAGGTTTTGGGTTCTGTGTCATCTCCTTCATGGAAACACAGCCACCACTGCAACTTACTCCTTTTAAGCTTTTTTTCTCCTTCATGACACAAACAACTAATTTTCAACATTATAAAACCTACTTATTTCATCACAAACATCATTTATCCTGACTAAAACTTACAAAACTGAGTTTATATGTTACAGATCTAGAAATTTGAGGCCCTTAAAAAATGAGGGCCCTGTGCCACCGCACACCTTGCACATGCTTAAATCCGGGCCTGATGGTGGTCAATTTAGTCTACAAAAATAATAAACTGTTTTTGTAGTGATCAAAATTTTGTGACCAATCATAATTCAGTCTCTATACTCGTCATTTAGTCACCCTTAAATAAGTCGTCACTACATTTTGGTCATTTCTACAAAAAGTAATAGTGACACTCATCAAATGATGATCTCTAATAATAAATTATTGACAAAAAAATGCTTGTCACTATATTCAAGGGTTACAGACCAAGAATCAGGGGCTACGGTTTTGAAATATGTCCTTGACTGGATAAGGATCCTCTCATATATTCATTTGAATATGAGAGGTAAAGTTATGCATGTTCTAATTGTACATTATCATTATTGTAAAACATTTATTTTATTTTAATTCAAATGTACCATCATCTCATGCGCAACTTTACTTTTCATGTTCAAATAAAAATGAAAGGATCCTCATCTGTCCTTGACTACTTTAAAGTGGAAAGTTAACAAAGTTAAATGACCAAAAATAGGGTCATTGAGTTTTTGACTTAAGAGGCCAAATTTGATTGTCGCTGACTGGTGAATATAGATACCAAAAGGTGATGGTCACATTAAGTAACATTCATAAGTTGAGACAATTGAGTCTGAGGATCGTGAAGATTATTCAGCGAACGACCATGAAGTTAATTCACTCGTTTAATGAAGTCAAATAATAAAATGACAAATTAAGCGGAAGCTTTATTCAAATTACCAGATTAAATAAACCAAATTCAAAGACATCAAACATAAAATTCTAATTCAAATGTACAAAGAAAACTAGTGTCATTAATCCCTATCTATATGGAACAAATGATCTAATTACCAAATTTTAAACCGACTCAAATTAGAAAACATACCAAAACCAATCTTATACTTTAAGCCACTTTTCTAAAAACTTTCACTGTGACTTGAACTCTTTCACATGTTTCAAATCAAATTCAAAATTTCAACCGCTAGAGATACTAGCTTAATTCAAATAAACAATTGATTCCCAAAAATGATTCAAAACAAATCAATCTATAACAAACACCGATGACTTCAAAACGAACAATCAAACGTTAATCGACAAATTCAAAACGGCCAACCAAACAAACAAATCGGCTCTAACAATTTTTAACAAAGACAATCAAATATAGGCAACCAACTTCAAAAGTCTGACTAACAAAGATCCTAATTTTCCAAACTGACAAATTGCCCACGAACGGACAAAATTTAAACGACGTATAACTAAGTCTTCTAACACCAAACCGGTCTACAAATTCCAAAGATCAAATTCAAACACCAAACAGATATACAAACTAGTATTACTGTCCAACTTCAAACTTATTCAAGCATCAAACATAGAGCCGGCATATCGTGTCAGACACGACTTGTTAAGACACGAACCTGTTAAGACACGAACCTGTTAAGGGCGAACACAAACACGACACGATAACAAATCGTGTCACTTTTTTCGAACACGAACACGACACGAAAATTAACAGGTTACACGATAAGGAACCTGTTAAGGGACCTGTTAACAGGTTACACGAGTCTCATCTAACATCAATCTCATCTCATCGACTAATCTACCCACTAAATCAAACAACAAATCCAAATAATCTAATCCCACTAAATCAAACAATAAAATTAACATGTTACACAACCAAATCAAACAACAAATCCGACTAATCTAATCCCAACACCAATCTCATCGAACATCATTTAAGGCACCTGTAAAACACAATGTACCGAGTCAAAAGTCAACATATATCAACAGAAGTGTCACTTTTGGTTCACATACCTATACCAAAACCTTGTATTTTACCTTCAAGACTACTCACGGCAGACATGACTGCAATAACAATCGGTAGAAAGTGATTCTAGTTAGATATGCGTTTTGACATTTGACGTTGTAGTAATCCGATAATCAAATGTTTCTAATGGTATCTAAATGACAAATGAACGAAGAGGTGATGCTTACCCGATTGTGCTTGTGATGATTTGATTAGTAGGACTTGTAAAAAACGATGATGTGATGATAAAGAATTAAAGATGAGATCAGAATATCAGATTTGATATTGTTCTTNTATATATATATATATATATATATATATATATATATATGGGATATGTTAGCTACACCTTGATGTAGGCAATTAGCTACACATCCCTTTTGTAAAATCTTTTAAAAATATACAGTTCAGCCCCTGCAGTAAGTCACAGGGGCTGAACTGTACATTTTTGAAAGATTTTACAAAGGGATGTGTAGCTAATTGGCTACACTTGGATGTAGGTAATATTTCCCCATATATATATATATACACACAGTGTTTGATTTTTCTCAATAATAGATAATTAGATGAATAATGGATCAAAGTCAATAGTATGAGTGTTCGCAGATTATTCTTTTATTATAGGTTGCCAAAAAGTTATTGTTTTATCTATTTATAGGTAATCAAAAAAGAAAATTGCACATTTACTTTCAAGGGACAGAAATATCTAAAAATTTTACCCTTTAATAAGCATGTATAAACTGCATTTGAACCTTTGTTTCTTTCTTAGCAAATGGACTGTGCAGAATATATATTAAGTTTAAAACCTACCAGTCCAGAACTAAATTCTAAGTTATGAAATATTAACGATATATAAATGTGTATGGGTGTTTCCAAGGATGGAAGAGTTGCAGAAACAGATGACATTCTTCCCGATGGTTATGAGTTGAAAAAAGGGGATGGTGTGTACTACATATCATATGCCATGGGAAGAATGTCTCACATTTGGGGAGATGATGCCGAAGACTTCAAACCCGAAAGATGGCTTAATGATAATGGAGTTTTTCAGCCTGAATCTCCTTTCAAATTCATTGCGTTTCATGTGAGTAAACAGCTTAACTAAATCATTTGTGTGCGTGTTTCATTTATGTGATGCAAGAAAGAACGAAGTATTAGTTGTGGATTTTATACTAGAAGTTGGTAAAAAATATTGAAATTGATGATTTGTGATTGGTTGGTCATATTTTCAGGCAGGTCCTAGGATTTGTTTGGGAAGGGATTTCTCCTATCGTCAAATGAAAATAATGACAATAGCTCTTCTTCACTTCTTTCAGTTCAACTTAGCAGATAAAACAAGAAAAGTGACTTACAAAACG
This sequence comes from Artemisia annua, assembly GCA_014162995.1. Lineage (NCBI taxonomy): Eukaryota > Viridiplantae > Streptophyta > Magnoliopsida > Asterales > Asteraceae > Artemisia > Artemisia annua. The sequence goes on along the minus strand of LBNU01036937.1, from coordinate 13,596 downwards.
ATGTTTACATTGCACATTGATGGAGGTCTTCATCTCCTTGCCATTCCGAGAACAAAATGATAAGTTCTTCACAGTATGCATTCGTTCAGAAATAATCTGAAAAGAAGTTCACTTTTAACTCTTGTATTTTTCTTTAGTCCTCCAAGTTTACCGTTTGTATAAATATTTAAGAAAAACACAAGTTACAGAAATGAACAGTTTTGGCTAATTTGTGAAATCTTAGTTGTAAAAAGTATTGTACTTGTGACCATAGTGAAAATGCCAGTGTCTCTTACAGGATGCAAGTGTTGTTTTTCTCTTCGTAGTATAAAATTTCATGGTTTGTTTGATATGAAAGACCAAGCACGAGGAATGAGGATTCAATGTGAACTTTTTAGGTATAGACAGAATCATATTTTCAAATTGGGATGGAGACCCTACTACTAGTAGGGAGGCCTTTTTTTATTTTTTATTTTTTTATTTTTTATATTATTTATTTATTTATTATTATTTTTTTTGNTCATTTATGTGATGCAAGAAAGAACGAAGTATTAGTTGTGGATTTTATACTAGAAGTTGGTAAAAAATATTGAAATTGATGATTTGTGATTGGTTGGTCATATTTTCAGGCAGGTCCTAGGATTTGTTTGGGAAGGGATTTCTCCTATCGTCAAATGAAAATAATGACAATAGCTCTTCTTCACTTCTTTCAGTTCAACTTAGCAGATAAAACAAGAAAAGTGACTTACAAAACGATGTTTACATTGCACATTGATGGAGGTCTTCATCTCCTTGCCATTCCGAGAACAAAATGATAAGTTCTTCACAGTATGCATTCGTTCAGAAATAATCTGAAAAGAAGTTCACTTTTAACTCTTGTATTTTTCTTTAGTCCTCCAAGTTTACCGTTTGTATAAATATTTAAGAAAAACACAAGTTACAGAAATGAACAGTTTTGGCTAATTTGTGAAATCTTAGTTGTAAAAAGTATTGTACTTGTGACCATAGTGAAAATGCCAGTGTCTCTTACAGGATGCAAGTGTTGTTTTTCTCTTCGTAGTATAAAATTTCATGGTTTGTTTGATATGAAAGACCAAGCACGAGGAATGAGGATTCAATGTGAACTTTTTAGGTATAGACAGAATCATATTTTCAAATTGGGATGGAGACCCTACTACTAGTAGGGAGGCCTTTTTTTATTTTTTATTTTTTTATTTTTTATATTATTTATTTATTTATTATTATTTTTTTTGCGTGTGTGTGTGTTATGTTTTTTTAATGTTTATTTGTTATGTGTGTTTTGTGTTATGTTTTTTGTAGTGTTTTTTGTATTCGTCTAATGTGTTTCTATTTAATTAAATAACAACAACAATAACACGTTAAACATTAATACATTAAATAACTACAACAACTTGACAGTTTTCCCTTTTTCATTTTCATCATTGATTTTTTCCTTGTCCATTTTTTATTTTATTTTATTTTTGTCCATATTTTATTAGTACACAATATATCAATATATTACAAAGTTATTGAACATTTTTTTTTTTTTTTTTTTTTGATTTTTTTATTTTTACCAAAATAAAATAGTTTAAGCAACATGTAATTTTTACCAAAGTAAAATTGTGCAGTCAAAATCTTAGAAAAAACAAAAACTATTACTTGACTTTGTAAATTTTTAACACTGAAAATATAATTTTTTAACAAAAACCTATCACTTGTATAGTTGTATATAGAGTAAAATACATTGTTGGTCCCTGAACTTTCCACAAAACATCGCCATGCACCCTACCTTTCTAAAAACGTCGTGTGGCGTCCAAAACATGGGAATTAGAGGCCGAATGCGTCCCTTGACCACTTTTGTCGAGGTCAACGCTCATGTTTTGGTATGTTCTCAAGGGCATAATAGGCAAACTACATTTATCACAACACTATGGTTAAATCAACTTTAGGGAGCAACTAAGAACTATGTTCTAGTTAATCAACCAAGCGTGATATTTTGGTGACGATGGCAAACCGTTTCCCTTTTGTGTCATTTGCGTTGGTTATTTGACTTAGGGAAGTCAAAAAGATAGAGGTTACAATTTGTGACATTAGATAAATAGGTTTGACTCATGGAAGTCATTACGGGGTGTTTTGTTTGTTATATTCCCTTTTGGTTTTCATCATATTATGGGGTGTTTGGTTTTTGCCGTTACAAACAGTACATAAAAAGGGTTTTTGGTTTGTTATATTCGCTTGTTCCCTCCTACTGTGTATGTATTTGCTGACATAAAGGGTGTTTGTTTTTGGTCATAAGAACAATAAACACAATAGGATACAACAAGAATATTAAACGAGAAACCATAGAATTATATATGCATAATACTGGCAATTAGCCTACAAGAACATTATAAGCCTAAAACAAAAGCCCAAAAGACCGCATTAAACTACCCCTGGAATTACCCTAAATTAAGACCCCATTACACTAATTATTTTTAGCCATTTCCTCAACAAAACCTTCTTGCATTCTAATATTAGCATCAGCTTCACCGTACATCTTGATCAACCATGCAAGTAGGTCGATTTCAATGGCCTGGGTTTTCCTTAAGGCCTCCACAGAGTCAATCGCCACACCACGCGGTCCCAAAGCTTCATTTTCCTGAATCAGCCCCCTTCGCGTTGGTATCATCTGGTGACCAACATAGGCATTGTAAAAATTGCAAATGCCAAGTAACCTTTACCATTTGCACGTTTGACTTCCTAAAGTCAAACTTGCCATTACATTTGGTGACCAACATAGGCATTGTAAAAATTGCAAATGGCAAGTAACCTTTACCATTTGCACAGTTGACTTCCTAAAGTCAAACTTGCCATTTACATTTGGTGAGCAAGTAAGTAGCAACATACTTAAACGGAAATAGTTGTCTTAGGGTATTCAACCCATACATTAACTAGAATCAGTACAAGAAATCTACCCCGGCTGTGGGGGAAGCTCGAGGGAGTTTCAATAGCCTCCTTGCCAAATCCCAGTTCAACCTCATGTTTTCATTCTCATTGATGCGCGGGATTGCGATCACGCACTACGGTTTACCTCTCAAGGGATCTTGAGAAGCTTGCAATCCCCACCAGGCAGTGTACCTGACCGATGTAGTATAGTGAAGTGGCAAGTACCGGGGGATTGATCGTTCTCTCAGGGAATAGTGTTCGTTAGGCTTGAAAAGCTACTCTAATTAGGTCTAAGGGTTGAGGGATGATTCTTTTTGTATTTTTATAATTTTTTGAAAGCAATTAAAAATCTCGGGTTATAGAGGACCAGGCCTGAAGCGGTGAGAGAGGAGATTAGTTGCTAGTCATCATAACCCCATTAACATATATCTTTGAAATAATAACATAACGAGGATAACAATGCAAATTAACAAGTGGTTATGTCGAAACTTATTTATGGGAGACTTTATAGTGTTATACTTAGCATCTTCCCGTGTACCTCCACCGATTGCGATACTCGTTTACCTATAATGTTAGTTGGGCATTTGTTGTAATTACCACCAGATAGAGAAGGAAAAACCTGAGCAACAAGACAAAGCCACGGAAAAGAAGAAGAAAGCGGAAGCCTAAATGAAGAGGCAGAACGCAAAGCGATGAGGACGGGTATGTTTCCTTTCAACCATTCGTAGGGGCGTGCTACGTCTCTACGCCCTCACTCCGTCATACGCTGCCTCAATCAACACAGTCCCTATGTCGACGACGCTAAGCTCTACATGAGATCATTAGAGTTCGTCTGCATTAAACTTCAACCAACTATCTGTGTACAAATGATGGAGAGAAATGTTAGTTTTTAGGGGTCGGTTTGAGTCCATAATTCGTCTGTTTTTGGTTTGCGGATTTCACAAGTGTTTCTTGTTCATTTTTGGTACTTCTTGAAAGGGAAATCACAAAAGAAGCATTTTCGGGCGTTTTTTTCGGAGTGGAAAAAGTACGGGGGAAGACAACAAAACTCAAAAGCCTTAATATCACAGAAGGTGACGCCGGGTCACACTATAAAGGGTGCGGCGTCGGAGTAAGTAAGTCAAGGATTGGAAAAACATACTCGTGGGGCCAGGAGAGTTTGTTAGTGAAAATTGGACAGGTCGAGCGTCAAGCAAAAAGGCCGTCAGCTATGGAACACAGGATTATTATGGACCCGTCAGTAGGCAGGCGAACGGCGTTCAGGAGAGGATCATAAATCCAAGAAAACGTATATTACGGACGTCCTATTTTTTGGCTGACGACGATCACTGGCCCGCGGTTGTTCTATACCGAGGATATAAGTAGCATAGAACTGTTTTTTTCGCGTTTATTTGTGGGGAACTTTAGTCGAAGTTTTTGGGGCTTACGGTGGAAGAGCACTTTAGGGTTAAAGCCCGTGGAGAACTACATTATTACGAGCACTATAACACTGAGGGAATCCCCAACCCTACCAGTACTTGCATGCAGTGATATCTAATCCAGGACTACAGGTCTTCTATTCTCGGTTGCTGTGTACGCAAGAATACTGAACAATAAGCTACCCGGCCGGCGATTATTAACAGGGGAAATGAGCAAATCTGATGACTGAAAAACAAGTGGCGGATGACAACGAGGCCAATCAGCAGATCAAAAGATGCCGCCGGTACACCAGCCGACGAAAAAAGAAAGAGCACGACAACCCAACATGAGACGCGAACAGCAAGGACGCGACGCCCCAAACAGAACCACAAACCAAAACTCAGACAAGTGGCCAAAAAAGCCCACAACGGACCAACAAGCGCCGTGTATGGGTGTGATACTTATGCATTGTGCTTGTCTTACTATTCAAACTAAACGAAAATCTTCCGATATCCTATTGATGTGTTATGCCTACATAGATCCTAGAATGGCAGAGCCGCCCGGATACAACTAGGAGGCGAACCGGGATTGTCACGCAACTACAGAACTTACCATCCGATCGGTTGGAGTCCATCCGATCAGATGGCCAGAATTACCACCACCATCCGATCGGTGCCAACCTGCAACCGATCGGATGGAGTTCACTGCCTGATTTTACCAACTTCTTGTGCACGAATCTTGGCCTTTTGTCCCATTGTTCTTGGCCTTTTGTCCCATTGTTGGCCTTTTGGCATTTATGTCCCTATTCATTACTAGGAGTATTTGACAAGCCTAAAAGGAACCCAAGAGTACACCATTCAACACACAATTCAAGATATCAATTACTATCATTACTACTCTCATTTACTATCATCATCTAGCTCTCAAAGAAGGAAAATTTGTGTAGAAAGAACCAGGAACTTTGGAGGACCAAGGAAGCAACATTTGGAGGCCAAAAATCTCAAGAAATCATCACCAATACTTAGGTTATCAATACCTTGTCATTTGTTATCAATTTCAAAGCATTGTAAGACTTAAAACCATGGATTCTAATATTAAATATTCTGAGTTTATTTGCATGTTTGATATGAGTGGCTAGTAGTCTTTTTACACTTGTTTTGATGATGTTTTATGCTTAGTGATAGT
>LBNU01036936.1:77488-92651 GCA_014162995.1 Artemisia annua | reverse complement strand
GATTACGTGGTTAAGGACTAGCATCCAAGGGGTATACGGTGAGGTGTAGTGTGGACTAACACATAGAGGTGATCTACTTTGGTCACTTGGGTATTGTTGGTGTATTACAAACGTTGGTGAAGGTCTCCATTCGTTGCTACCAATCACGCTACAAAGGTATAACTTATGTGTTTATTTGTTTATTGATCATATGGCTATATGAGATCCTTGTTAGTGATGTTTTCCGCTGCGTTTATATGTTTCATTTATGTTTTATATATTCAACATCACCTATACTAGTTTTACAGTACAATACAGTTTTTTATCAGTTCTTGTTCCGTATTTCTGGGAGTTTTAAGCTTTTGACCTATTAAACTTTATATATATTGTTCCGTATTTTCAGGATTACAGTTTTTTAATATAATTAAAATTATAAAAATTAAAAAAATATATATAAAAAAAAGTAAAAATTGCAAAAAACATGGGGGTGGCAAATGTATTTTTTTAGGGGGTAGGAGTAACTTGTCCCTTTTAAACCACTCACCGCGTTTTTTTTCTTTTTCTAATCAGAATATATGTGAATGTGATATGGATTTGGTGGTGGAAGAAAGGGTGGAGCTAATTTTTAAATCGCTCACTACCCACTGCAACAATTTTTAAACCGGGATGTGTTAGGAATACACCCTCTGATAGTGACATTTTTGTCCTCCACCCCTCCTGGACCACCTAGTTTTACAGTACAATACAGTTTTTTATCAGTTCTTGTTCCGTATTTTTGGGAGTTTTAAGCTTTCGACATATTAAACTTTATATATATTGTTCCGTATTTTCAGGGTTACAGTTTTTTAATATAATTAAAATTATAAAAATTAAAAAAAATATATAAAAAAAATAAAAAATTGAAAAAAAACACGGGGTGGCAAATGTATTTTTTGGGGGTAGGAGTAACTTGTCCCTTTTAAACCACTCACCGCGTTTTTTTCTTTTTCTTTTCACCGATTTTTTCTTCACTCACCGCGTTTTTTTCTTTTTTTTTCACCGATTTTTTATTTTTCTTTTTATTTTTTTTTTCACCGCAAAGTAAAAAATATAAGAATTGTATAAGATAATGATCGTTGGTGTAGTCAACCATATATGTATATACACCGTCAACAACCACAAACGACCATCATCATACTACACCTCACATTTTAACTATTGCAATCATATCCATTCATATTCATCACTCGCCGATGACCACCACCTAGCTTCTTCCATATATTACCGTCACTGACAGTTCAATCAAATTTATTAAATTAAATGAGCAAACATTCACTAAATATCCCTGACATTTTTTTTGCGAATGGTGGTGTAAAAGTTGGAGAAGGGTCTTGTGGGAGTATTTACGTCAAAGCACGAAAACAGCAACAGTCTCTTTCAAAAAAAAAAATAAAAATTGTTTTATTATTTTTCATAATATATGTTTATGTGGTGTGTCATATCTTGCATATGCTCGTCACTCAGTTCTTATGAATTAAGTTAATTTGATAATGTAGGTGGTTTGTTATAGAAGTCGTGTCAAGATGCACAAGGTCTGAAGTTGACAAACATTTGCTCCGAAATGTTGAAAAGCGTTTTGTTTATACTTTGTATGCTGAGTTGGCTTTGTTCGTATATCCTTTTAGTTATTGTTCGATGATGGCGTTGAAGTATTCTTTGACCTCAAGCGGAAACGATGGATAGATGTTGTTTGAAGATGTGTCTACTATACCGGATTCTCCATTATCCTCCCCTATCTGTTAACATTGAAACCTCAAGCGGAAACGATGGATGTTTTGTTGGTTTTCTAAGTTTTTTTTTTGGCGAACAATGAGTCCAAATGGAATCTGATCGGGCTGTGTTTGAACCCATGAGAGAGATAAGTATTGTAATAAGTTTGATTCATTTGATGCTACATGATATTTAAGATATTGGTTATTACGGTATTCAAAAGAAAATGGAAGAAAAATCGTATCAATGCAGCCCGCTTGATCTATTACTCGACCCCGATCCAACTACTTTACACACACTCTGATGCATTTATGATACGAAGTTGTGCACATGTCTCTTATGTTTAGGATGGTTTCGACGTGCTACATGGATGCTTATTTTAACCATGGACGTGTAATCATCTACGCACAAACTATAATTGTTACCATCATTGGCAAAGACATGTCCTATACAACTATAAGGGGTGTTACATCAGTTTGTTGAGAGCATGAAATGACCACAGTTATGAGAAGAGAGGGGCATCCATAGTGTAAATTATAAAATTGGGTTAAGAGTGTTTGTATCTATAAGTGCTCAAGTTGTTACCAAGATTTATATTCGTGACAAAGTATTAAGAGAGACATACAAACAATCCCACATAGAATAAAGAGAAGAAAGTGATACTTAAAATACTAAACTGTGATTGCTTCATATAAATTAGGATTAGTAATGAGTTTTCGTGTGATATGTTGTTGTTGGTGTCGGTTGCATAACTGAGTTGACTCAAGTTTAGTAGCAATCATCAGAAACAACTTCTTGCATGAAAACCTATATATGAAATCTTAAATTTTTTATTGAAAATTTATATATATTCATGATTTTCCCATATCAGTGGTATATATACTACATTCATGAATCATCATCAATGTATCGGCCCGTGAATTTAAAAAGCCTTATGACATAATAACACGATAGAAGAAAGAAATTTATAGTTATGGCAAATGTATTATAAGTAACTAAACTAAAACAAAGTGTAAAAGTCAAAGAGATTCATCACACTAACATTTTGAAACTTTTAGACACAATATACAAAAAAGGTACAAATTCAGAGAGATAAATTTTAATTTGGAAAAGAAGTAAATTTTTAGTCCAATTTTAAAAGAAAACATTTTACTTAAAAATTAATACACCCTTGTTTTCATTCTTTTCTTCCTTTCCTTTTTCTCCTTACCATTGTGTTTTCAAAGCAAAAAGTTAGGAAGAAAAAGAAAGTAGAAGTAAATGAAAGAGGGAGAGAAATGAAGAGGAAGAAAAATTATGAATTATTTTATGTTTTCATGTTAAAAAGAAAAGAAAAAAATATTTGCATTTACATATCTTATCGATTAAGAGATGTGGTTTAAAGTTTAAAGTTTGGTAAATTAGAGAATGATAAAGTCGTGTAAGTGTCACTTTCGCTTATTTGATAATCGGATGAATCAGTACTTCTTATAAGCATGGCAGTTTCGTCACAAAAATGAATCATCAATGTGTAACATTTGCACTAATTTGAACACAATTCTAAAAGCAATTTTATGAATAGTAAGAAGCAAACTTGACGAACATATAAGTATATACCTTACTCTATTTTCATGTTAGTATAAGGATTTAATTACATAATCCCTCCTTCCTGATAACTTGACGTAGAACGGAAGCGTGAAACAAACCCAAACAAGGGTTTAAACAAATCACAAAGAATTTAATGACTAAAAGTCTTGAATTTGATTGAATAACAGAATGCATAAACAATAACCCTAGCCCTATATTAATAGAAAAACTTGAAGAGAAAGTTAAACCAAATTATTCTTGAAAAAACCAAACAAGGAAACTAATTAAAAATAAAGTCACGACCAAAAGAAAAGTCACGGCCCAAACCAGTAGCCTTACTTCAAAAACCAGTAGTCTTACTTCAAGACATTGCAGTAACCTCAGTAAGTCATGACCCAAACCAGTAGGTAGGGTTACTTCATGATAATCTTATGTTGAACAGTAACCTTAGTTTGTTTAAAGTAAGGCTACTTATGTTTAAGAGTAGCCTTACTCCTACTATAAGTAATGTCATTCTTTATTCGCTTCTTGCCATGCTTTAATTGTTCCAAATATACTTATGCTAACTCATTAATCATGTCCTCATCATCCCCACCTCATCCCTTTTAGAAGAACTCGTCCTTGATTTCTCGCCCTCAATCACATATTCGAGGTGAAATTCATGCATATGTGACATATTGAAAGTCTTGAAAATACTTAGTTGCCGTTTGGTTGGGATATATTGGGGGGAATTCATGGCATTTGCATTTTAAGTTCCCCAAATATTTTGTTTGGTAACACAAATGGGGGAATTTAAAATTTCATAAATTGCCAAAAAAAATGGGGAAAATTAAAATGGTTTCACAAAGCGAAGAATTTTTGATTTACTTGGAAATTTTTTTATAAACTTTTTTTCTTATTGTTTTTTATAAACTTAATAGAATATATATGATTATTTTTTATAAACTTTAGTTATAGACTTTTTTTTATAATGTTTTTTATATATTTTTTATAAACTTCTTTTTATAAATTTTTTATAAACGATTTTTTATAAATTTTTTTAAAATTTTTTTATAAATTTTTAATAAATTTTTTTCATAAACTTTTTTTTAAAAATTTTTTATAAAATTTTTTATAAATTTTTTATAAACTTTTTTTATAAATTTTTTATAAACTTTTTTTATAAATTTTTAATAAACTTTATTTTATAAATTTTTATAAATTTATTTTTATAAGCTTTTTTTTATAAATTTTTTTATAATTTTTTTTATAAACTTTTAAATAGAATATTCATGAAATTTATATTAAAAAATTAAAAAAAAAAATTAATTTCTGTCAACCAAACATAGGAAGATATTTTAAATTCCGAAATTTTAAATTCTCAAAAATTTAAATTTTCTCTAATTTAAAATCCCAGAATTTCAAATTCCCCAACCAAACGCCCCCTTGTAGTCTTCGAAATACTCATAGTTTTGTTAGCAGTCAAATAACTCAATGAACAAACTCATTGGAAATGAAATGAAACACAAAACAACCCTTGAAAAATAAGAAATGTGACAAAGAGGCCCCTGGACTTGGGTGAGAAAGAAAGGAGAGGATCTATCTATCTATCTATATTTTTATAGCGGTATATATTTATCATCTTTATTTCATTTTATAGATTACTAGCCGCATGACTCGTCCGATGGACGGGCTAGCGTCATGTAAATTTAACAATATTATCACTTATTATGTCCATATATTTAAGTTTAAAGTTACATATTTATTTTGTTAATGATAAACATATCGTTTCATAATTGCCTAATTGCATATTAGCATTGTAAAAATTTAACCATAGATACTTAAACTGAAAAAAACAGTAAATAAAATTAAAACATGATTTAAGACATTAAGTTTTTAATATTAGAAGCATTACTAACATGTAAAACTCAAACAAAACCATTCTAAAGATACTAAAATGAAATTTTGGAGATAACTTAAAATGGAGCCTATTGAATTCTGATAATGATGCAAATTTTATTAACATAAAGTCAATCAAATTAATTATTGATCTTGTAAGAAACAGCTATGTTCGGCTCTTTTTGTAAACTACTCTCCTAAACTGCATATAAAAGTGTAAAACTAATGCTAAATGAGACATCATTTTGTATTCTACAAAATTTAGCTTAACAATGTCACAATGGTATGCTTCGAGTCAAATCAATCCTGATTATCTGATATCATACCACCCTTCGCAATCTCAAGTATCATGGTATAGCTTATCCCGTTTCATCTATGAGTACCATGGTTGCACCGGACAGATAGCTTGTCCCACTATAACCATTGAATTCCTGCCAACGAAAGGAAAACAAATGGTCATGTAACATTCAAGAAAAAGATAAACTTTGTAAGTCATAAGTTGCTTAGTTGTATTACTAAAGGGGTTCAAAATTGCTTATTAAAACTATTAAATCTGCTCACCTTTAATTCATACAAGTCGTACAACCAGCATAAAACAATTCATGATGTGTGGGATTCGCTTAGTTCAATGTGCTTATCAGCTAAAAAAATATGCACATACTTAAATGTTTATATGCAAGTATTAATTCTTTCTAAATTACGTAGATAATCATTTTTAATTAGAGTGTTAAGTGTTTAGGATTTAAATCCATGCAATATGAATTTTTTGGCTACACATCCAAACACCCCCATCCATTTTGGTGGTACATTCAAACACGCTCGTACATTATGAAATTGCAACATCCAAAACTTGATACCTGATTCGATTTTTGTCTGCACACCCATAGATTTCCTTGGCATAATCTTCCTAGTGTTTTCCTTTTTTTGTTACAAATGATTTCTAACCTTTATTGAGAAGAAATGGATACTTCTCTTGTGTCAGTTTAGTTTAGTATACACAGATAACATCTTTTAGAAGCATCTAAAACTTTTTGATGCAAAACCATGATAAACAAAGTGTAAACCATACTTAACTATCTTTGGTCCTTTGTAATATCAGAAATTAAACAATGTGATACCTGTTTAATTGAATAGAGAATCATATTTGAAATAAGACTAAGACTTACCCTTCCTTGAGAGGAAGCGTGAGTCGTCCTTTGTAATTTCCATCATTGTCACTAATCAGAGTACGCCCAAACACCATTGTTGATTCAGATATAAGAAGTGTAAAGATGTTTCGCTCAAGATGTGGTGGTTTCAAGAAAGGCTGTGTAAACTCACCCTGTATACAACATAGATCAGATTCATGTTCAGTATCATATTTTTCCCACCATTTGTCTACCGCATGCAGGCTATACCTAAACGGTGGCTATAGTATGTAATAATTGTGAGCATGCTATTATTATCAATATATGTATATCGGGCATTCAAGTTTGATACGTAATAAAAGAAACCTGTTTTTCTTATTTTCATATTTTGTCATCTTTTATAATTGACCAGGTTAGCAACAGATAGTAATACCAATCCAACACACAAACAAACACCATTTCTTGCAAGGGAAAATATAACGTAAGAAGGAATCAATGGCTTACATCTGCTGCAACCTCTAAAACTCATGCATGATTAAAAAAAAGCTAATCCAAACACCTCCTTAGTATTCCAATTTAATGGCTTAATATCTAATGAAACAAAATAAGCAATTATTATACCGATTCAAGTTATGTAATATATGTTCAAACCTTGCAGAGTGCTAATGTTATAAAAATAATTTTAACTTTTTTGGGGGGAGGGGGTGGATTAGCGCATTTCATGGCTTATCATGTTATTGATATTTAAAAAGGCCGATACAATCACATTTACTTCTGGGATGAGCTCATGAAACTTGAGCTTATTTAAGTCCATAAGCTCAAGTTGATATTTGCATCCCATCAGAAAGGTGACCTCATCCACGTTTCCAAATCCCTTTAAGCCAATACGCCCATTAAAGAAGCTAATCCAAACACCTCCTTAGTAATAAAATTTGAAATAGCTTAAAATCTTATGAAACAAACTAAGAAATTATTATACCAATTCGAGTTATGTAATATATGTTCAAACCCTGCAGAAGTGCACGAAGCGACTATAGCAACCTTGCTTGGAATTGCAAGAAATATACTATGTCATTCCATCCGAAATATACTATACCAATCCAACAAATAAACAAACACCATTTCTTGCAAGGGAAAATATAACGTAAGAAGGAATCAATGGCTTACATCTGCTGCAACCGCTAAAACTCGTGCATGATTAAAAAAAAGCTAATCCAAACACCTCGTTAGTATTCCAATTTGAAATGGCTTAATATCTAATGAAACAAAATAAGCAATTATTATACCGATTCAAGTTATGTAATATATGTTCAAACTTTGCAGAGTGCTAATGTTATAAAAATAATTTTAACTTTTTTGGGGGGAGGGGGTGGATTAGCGCATTTAATTATCATATTATTGATATTTAAAAAGGCCGATACAATCACATTTACTTCTGGGATGAGCTCATGAAACTTGAGCTTATTTAAGTCCATAAGCTCAAGTTGATATGTGCATCCCATCAGAAAGGTGACCTCATCCATGTTTCCAAATCCCTTTAAGCCAATACGCCCATTAAAGAAGCTAATCCAAACACCTCCTTAGTAATAAAATTTGAAATAGCTTAAAATCTTATGAAACAAACTAAGCAATTATTATACCAATTCGAGTTATGTAATATATGTTCAAACCCTGCAGCAGAAGTGCACGAGCGACTATAGCAACCTTGCTTGGAAACCAGTGTCACATCTTACAGGGGTCTTTCCAGATGGTTCACAATCCTGCACAATAAACAAATAATTATAAATGATTAAATTCATATCTAAACCTCGTTATGTCTGATTATGACCCATCAAGAACTGATCCATTACCAACTTACCATATATTTGTGTTGGAATGTATCACAGGCCTTTTGATCTATTGCACCAGATTGTGTGGAGCGATCCTCTTGTAAGGTTTCTACCATCATGGCTTGAGCTTTTATGGTATCTAATATTCCACGAACAACCTCTTGCTCCTCTTGTGAAGTAACTGTAAAGAAATATCAACAAAACAAATATGAGTGAAAAAGGTTTAGAATATTTATTAGGCCATATTATTGTATCTGAAAAATTATACATATAATTCTAAAAGCTTACCCTCCATGTGCTTAATGATGTCTTCGCTATTCTTTGATACGTCCTCTTTAGCAGATTCCCTTGCAGAACCGATCTCAGCAACATGATGTTCATTGCTCTTAGAAGCACCTATGCATAGTTCAAATAATATAAAAACATCTACAATTATTTTCATTGCGCATAACTCATAAAGTTGGATTACTTATTTTTATCTAATTTAACGTGAATATTTTAAAAATTATAGAAAAGTGCATACCTGACAAGTTCATCTATTTTGAGACATGATTTTTGCCCAATTGATTGAGAGAATCATGTGTCTTTTTGGAATGCTTCAATGCCATTTCAGTAGCCTCAATGCTGGAGATAAAAGTTGAAAAAATAATCAAAATTATAAGTTCTTGTTAACACCAATGTTAAGATGACTTAGCAAAATTTCCCGCTAACCTTTTTTGCAGCAATAACTCAAATCGGCACCTCTACACGGCACAATGTGCCAATAGGTAGTGGCCTGGCCTTCTTTGGACGGTTGGACCGTGTTACAGAGGACTTAATACATGCTCATCTTACCACCTTTACACGGCATTATGACCCAACAGGCAGGCAGGGGCGAACCTATATGGTTAGCCTGTCAGCAGAAGATGTTAACTCGCAGAGTCTGTTTGTGTCCATCACGATGAAGAACTCATCAAATGACTTCCGCTCCTACCCACAAAAAACCCATCACTTGTGCTCTTGTGTCCCTTCATCATAAAGAATATGCAAACATATATCTAAACTACAACTATAGTGTAAAAATACGAGTTTAGTGATCCGCTTTTTCAGCTCTAATATCTCCTGTTTGGTGTACTACTGCTCGGGCTCTTTCGATAACAGAACTCGTTTTGCTTGTTCCATATTCCCTTTCTGTCAAGAACCGTTATTGAGTTCATTGGCACGACGATTGAAAAATCTAGAATCACGGCTTGATCTTTTGTAGTATCTAATATTCCACCAAAAACCTTTTGCTCCTCTTGTGAAGTACTTGTAAACAACTATCAGCAAACAAAATGTTAATAGTGAAGAATGTTTTTAGAATTGATTATGGCATATTAATAATCAAAATACATAATCAATAATCAAAATACATAAATGCATAAGTAACAAATATCGAATTCATTATACATAAAAAAATGAT
Source organism: Artemisia annua (assembly GCA_014162995.1). Classification (NCBI taxonomy): domain Eukaryota; kingdom Viridiplantae; phylum Streptophyta; class Magnoliopsida; order Asterales; family Asteraceae; genus Artemisia; species Artemisia annua. The sequence continues at coordinate 83,082 of LBNU01036936.1, read as the reverse complement.
GGCTAATCTAATTCAGTTTGATTGGAACAAAAATTAAAAATAAAAATTACCTTTAATCAAAGTTGGTTGATTTGTGAAAAATCTCTCTCTGGACTTTGCGATTGCCGTTTATCTTAAATTGATGTTGGTAATCAAAATAAAAAGACTTGGTGTAGGTTTATTTTTGAATTAACAAAAATCGTAACCGATTGTGTATGTTTATTTTTGGGTTGATTTTGAATGCGATTGAATTGATGCTTGAAATTCGGGATATGAATTGATGTTAATTGATGGTGATTGCTTAAAGTTAGGGATCCGGTTTCTTGATGGAGGAGTGTGTGTTATGGAGAAAGGAGCGTGTATATGATTTTTCCATGGACAGCGTGGCATTTAATTGTCTTGCTGGCGGTTTCCACGTATTTTTTGCATGCCAAGTGGCATAAATGAGGTGGCATGATCCTCTATTATATATGTTGGGAGATTTTACGACTTTCTTACAAACTATCTTACTATCGCCTCATAAACTGTTTTGGCTATGATTTTACAAACAGTATGACTAACACTATTTAACTTATGAGAAACGTAATGCTATTTAGACTAAACCGAGCATTGCATCATTAATACTCAATTATATACATAGCTTGATCACGTATGTCTAATTCAGGATGGATTATGACATGATGGGAATAGTCACGGTTTTAAATCTTGTTCATATTGACTTGTTGTCGCCAGTACCTACACCTACATCAATTCTACGGTATATATTTATAGCAGGTATATAGTTATAAAATGATATTGTGGTTAAGTTTTTTTGTTTAACAAAAATATAACTACGAGTATACAAAAAGTTAATTATTTGAGAAAACAAAAGTAAAAAAAAGTTTGGTAGAAAAAGAAATGAAAAAGGGCAGTCTAAAAAATAAACGAAATTATCTATACTACATTATAATGCATTTGGGACTATTTTATAATTAGAAAGGCTTAAAATTCAGACTTTTTTCTTACTTATTATGGAAAGATTTCAAAATTAATTTGTTAGGAAGCAAGTTGGTTAGGAAGTTTGTTAGGAAGCGGTTGGTTGTTCAAACTGAAATTATTTGGCTTAACCATCCCTAATATCTCTACCTATAAAGCATGAAGACAACTAAACCTGTAAACAAATAACGCAAAATTTAATCACACGGTACCCGCCGCCGCATTGCGCGGGTAACGTTCTAGTATTTATAGAAAAGAAAGAAAGAAAAAGTCTAGGGTTTATTATAGAGTAGTGATATAACCACAAAATCAAGTCCACAAAAAAGGATGTGTCAATCCACTCTTTATTATAAGGGTATTTGGTGGTTTGGTAAAATTAGTCATGGATTTCAAAAGCTTGTGGTTCTTTCTTTACTATTTATAATTATAATTTATTTAAGCTGATTGATCTTGGAAACTAACTAACTTTTTTTTTAATTTTTTTTTATTTTTTATTTATTTTTTTATTTTTTTATATGATATTGATTGATGATCGATCAGTATGAGGAGCTTATTTTTGTCGTTGTCGACGATTCTGGATGGATGAACAGCTTCGGATGTAGATGCTATCATAATCAACTTGATGCTATTCGATTGTATTGCCAAGCTAAACTTCAGGTCATTTAATTATTATTATGAGGTTTTGAAGAAAAAGCATGCAGACATGTAACAAAGTGTTTACAATTACAAACACCAGTATGTATGTTTCTCATGCTAATTTGTGTTTCATTTCAGTCTAACCCGAACAACGCCATAGGCCTAATAACAATGACCGCTTCTTCTTGTCTTGCACCTACTAGGAAAAACCCTAGAGACGAATTTGGCTGTGTTTTCAAGGGTTTTTCACCCTTGAATCCTTCATGTTCAATTAAAGATAAGTCCTCACTTAAATTAATCAATATGTCTATGTGTTGGTTAATTACATCTTATGCTTGTCTTTCAATTAACATGCTAGGCTAGATTTTTCTTGTGTTTGCTTAGATCTAATGAAATCTAACTATTAATTATTGGTTGATTAGTGTGTTATTACTTGTCTTGGATGAATGTTTCATCAATGTTAGGCTTAAGAAAACTGGCTAAACTCCTATATGGTAACATGCTTGAACGTCTTAAGAAACATGTAACTAATGCGTACTAAGTTATTAAGGTAGTATTTAACGCATGAGCCACTGTTTACAATCCCTATGATTGGGTGCTTTACGCATCGTTGTAGGAGGAGATAAGAGCTCATAGAATTGGGGAGATATGTACGCCACCCCATGAATTGTTAAGGAATACACAGTCATAGTCATTGAAGAACGAGGCCTGAACTGATGTGAACAGACGTCATAGTCTTTGAAGAACGAGGCCTGAGCTGATGTGAACAAGTGTCATTATGAACACATACATCAACATTGACTTTCTACACCTCCTGAAGCAGGAGATATGCTTGCTTTAGGCCTCCAGACTTTGAGTCTTTTCATGTAGTGAATGATCGATGTACCTGCAACTGAGTAAGGACTACCTGCACTAACATTACAAACTTGATTGCATATATATGGGTTAGTGACAACAGTATCCAAACCCTTGGGGGTTTCACGGTCAACCATGGCATTGCCATCAGTAAGCACCTTTCCAGTAGGTATCCACTTAAGTCCAACGTACTTAAAAATTCTACCAGTTGGGATCCACTTATGGCAAGGTCTAGGATTACTAAGCTTCTTATGCATAGTGGAAGGCTTATTGATATACCTAGTCTCCAAAGATTTAGCAGTTTGTATCCACCTAGGAGAAGTTTTAGGTTTGTTTTGCTTCTTATGCATTCTGGATGACTTACTGTAAATCCTAGACTTAACACCTTGAACCTTAGCAGTATTCCTCAATAACCTAGGAGAGATCATAAGAGGTTGTGAACCTAAGATTCCATCCTTATAAAGTAGTGCCCTTTTCCTAGCCTTCTCTAGATCATAGTTCTTGTACAAGTCATTTATATCATAAGTGTTTTGAANGTTTGTTTTGCTTCTTATGCATTCTGGATGACTTACTGTAACTCCTATACTTAACACCTTGAACCTTAGCAGTATTCCTCAATAACCTAGGAGAGATCATAAGAGGTTGTGAACCTAAGATTCCATCCTTATAAAGTAGTGCCCTTTTCCTAGCCTTCTCTAGATCATAGTTCTTGTACAAGTCATTTATATCATAAGTGTTTTGAACCTTAATGCTAGGTTTCGACACTGTTTTCGAACTAATCCTAGAGGAGCTGGGTGTAGGAGTAACTACTTGTTGAAGCTAAACGGAACTAAAAGCAATTATCCTAGGCGAATAATGTGGAGTGACTGGTTTTGTCAAAACTTGTTCCGCATCAACTTGGGAGGCAAACCGTGTTTTTGAAAGTTTTGGTCGTTCAGATCTCAACGCAGTCGGTTGTCTAACAACCGATTGGTTTCTATTTGATTGTAAAACTGGTTTCCCCAAGATTGATGGTTTTGCAAACTTAGTGTTCACACTATTCCCTATTGCTTTTCTTAGCTCATTCTTTAATGCTGTTATTGTGAAACCCTTTTCCTGGAGTTGAGCTTTGAATTCATCATTTTTGGCAGTCAAAGAGGTTGTTTGTTTTATCAACTTATTTCTCGTATCTTTGATTGACTCATTCAGGTTTTTACAAAGCTTTTTGATGAGACGAAAAGTGTACCCGTTTTAAGGGGTCATTTAAGCCCTAATTCGAGTAAATGTGATCAAATATTGCCCTAAATTGTTCCTTTTGTCATTTTAGGTACTTTTGAGAAGAATTCTGGAAAACATGCTAATTTGGACGTTTTTGGAGCATAAAAGTGAAGAAAACGACAAAGTCTCAAAAGAAGCTAGAAAACCTTCCTGACGGCGTCAGACTCACAAGGTGACGCCGTCAGCCAACGTTGACAAAGGAGTAGAATCAGATTACACTAGACGCCCTATGAAGAAAACAAGATGTTTACACCTGACTGCGTCAGGTGTTAGAGGAAGTAAGCCGTCAGGTGTTAAGCTAAAGAGTGACGGCCCAGAGCACATATACAAGTGACGGCGTCAGAAGTAGATCTAGGCCATCTGAGAACCCTAATGGCAGCGAGCTGACGGCGTCAGAACCCATAACCTAACGCCGTCAGAATGTAAAATCTATATATACTTTTCTATTTTTCATTCATTAGTGTGGAACTTTTGGTGCAAGTTTGGGAAAAACCCTAAAGACGAATTTGGCTGTATTTTCAAGGTTTTTTCACCCTTGAATCCTTCATGTTCAATTAAAGATAAGTCCTCACTTAAATTAATCAATATGTCTATGTGTTGGTTAATTACTTCTTATGCTTGTCTTTTAATTAACATGCTAGGCTAGATTTTTCTTGTGTTTGCTTAGATCTAATGAAACCTAACTATTAATTATTGGTTGATTGGTGTGTTATTACTTGTCTTGGATGAATGTTTCATCAATGTTAGGCTTAAGAAAACTGGCTAAACTCCTATATGGTAACATGCTTGAACGTCTTAAGAAACATGTAACTAATGCGTACTAGGTTATTAAGGTAGTATTTAACGCATGAGCGACTGTTTACAATCCCTATGATTGGGTGCTTTACGCATCGTTGTAGGAGGAGATAAGAGCTCATAGAATTGGGGAGATATGTACGCCACCCCATAAATTGTTAAGGAATACACCCGTCATCCACGCAAGTAATACATACACCAATTAACAGGTAAAAGATAGTTAGGGAGTAAGGAAATCTAAGTAAACACATTTGTCTCCATATAAGTTTTCACAACCACAATAGTTTAGTTATTTTATTTTTAATTGCAATTGTACTTTTTGGGTTAGTTGACTAGCAACTAATTCCGCCCACTCCTCCAAAACCCGATATTTTACTTGCTTTCATAAAAATATAAAAATACAAAAATAATCTTCCTTCACCCTTAGACCTTTTAGAGTAGTTTTTCTAACCTAACGAACACTATTCCCTGTGAGAGAACGATCAATCCCCCGTACTTACCACTACACTATACTACACCGACCAGGTACACTGCCTAGTGGGATTGCAAGCTTCTCAAGATCCCTTGAGAGGTAAAACCTGTTGCGTGGTCGCAATCCCACGTCATCACTTTTTCAAAGACTCATTTTCCAAAAGTAATTCAGCGACATTAAGTTCCAATTCAGTGTTTCTAGTTGCAGTTGCATTACTTTCATGTTTAGCTTTAACTTCATTACACATATCACACATCTCAGTAATACGTTTTTTCAGGTTGTTGATAGTCAAGTTCTTTGTTTCTAGCTCAGCTTTCAAATCATTAATCATAAAGAATTCACGAAAATCAGGAAGTTCCGGATTTTTACATGGTTGGTTTGTTTGAAAACTTTCTTCCTTTTGTTGCATTGCGATTTCAAGAGAAATACAATGTTTTTCAAGTTGTAAAAATCTATTTGAAAGTTCATTAAAAACCTCGTTATCAACCATATCATTTGATTTAAACAACTCAGCCGTAAACAACGAACTTGACACATCATCACGTTCAACATCCTGATCACTTTCTCCCCCTTTATGACTCATATTTGTTGAATTAGAAATGGTATTGCTATCAGTCTTTTCCAA
>LBNU01036936.1:41607-68381 GCA_014162995.1 Artemisia annua | reverse complement strand
GTACACTGCCTAGTGGGATTGCAAGCTTCTCAAGATCCCTTGAGAGGTAAAACCTGTTGCGTGGTCGCAATCCCACGTCATCAAGTTTTTGGCGCCGCTGCCGGGGAATAGTTATTGTTTAGGTAGAATTTTTATTTTATTAGGTCTACTCACTAGATTCCTTTCTAGTGAGATTTTTATTTTATTTTTCTAGGATTTCTTTAGTCTATCTTTTTCTTGTGCCCTTTGTTTGTAAAACCATTTTCATTTTTCATCATGGCGGATGAAATTCCATTTAGATCACTAACGATAGAGGAACAATTATTTTACTCGGATAGATTTGCTTCTTGTTGTTCCAATGAATTTTTAGGTGATCTTATGTATATAAAAGAGGAGATGGGTGTAAAGTTTGATAGGTTTGATAAATTGTGTGCATGTGTGGCCTCTATTAAACAATCATTGTTAGGATCAATTCCTTTTAGTAAGACCCTTTGGAAAGATTTTGAGGAAAGCCTCCTAACCGTAAACCATAAGTTTAATGAATTAATGGGTTCGTACACATCACAACTTGAGGAAATAATTGAGGAGGATTTAGCCGAACATGATCAAATTGAGCAAAAAGACCTAGGTTTTATGATCAATGACTTTGAATCTCAAGGAACACATGATGAATCCTTTAGGCAAATTGAACATAGTTATCAAGTTATTGAGGAAGATTCTTACGAATCGGACTTAGAACTTGAAATGGCTAGAGAAGGATTTGAGATACCTAGGAACATGTTTGGGTTAGATTCCACTAAAACACATGATGAGGATAAGGATGAGGTAAATAACACAAACCTACAAAGTACCCCACAACTCCCAAATCACTTGAGGAGTACACACCACCCGTGACTTACCCGGAAGAAGTAAAAGAGACTATAGGAACCCCAATAGAGGTAGAGACCTTGGACCAAACACAACTAGATGAAATAGGTTTGAATACTTTTAGTCATAACCTTTCTTTTAGTTCTATGTAAGTTCCTAGTTTTGATGAACCGGAGCCTCAACCAAAACCGTTACCTAATCTTCCATCCTTGGATGAAAATTTAGGAATTGAAATAGGTCCCGATCCACCCATCAAACCATATAGTCCGGCTAGTTTTACGATGAAGGTAGTGGACTCTAAACCACGTGGAATGGAAGCCAATATAGGAGTGAACCATGACCTTACATACTTACATCACCCATTCATGATTGATCACAAGAAATATTATGGGTTTAAACCGAGTTTATTAGGTCAATATGGATTCCCAACCAGGAGTCTCGCGAAATTGATAGAAGACGATCCCTTTCTAAGAGAAAATTTCAATTCACCCATTGACCCAATTGAACTAGGTAANGTCCGGCTAGTTTTACGATGAAGGTAGTGGACTCTAAACCACGTGGAATGGAAGCCAATATAGGAGTGAACCATGACCTTACATACTTACATCACCCATTCATGATTGATCACAAGAAATATTATGGGTTTAAACCGAGTTTATTAGGTCAATATGGATTCCCAACCAGGAGTCTCGCGAAATTGATAGAAGACGATCCCTTTCTAAGAGAAAATTTCAATTCACCCATTGACCCAATTGAACTAGGTAAGATCATGATGAAAGGAGTGCAACCCTTTGAGCATACAATTCATCCCCCACTCCTTTCTCACGTGGCATATTTCCACCCTAAGGGTGTGTATCGGTACTTTCACCCGCACTTAATCCTAAGTGTAGGGAAAACCTCCCCTATTTCCGTTAAATAAGGGTAGAGTCAGGCTCGTGACTCGAACAAAAACAAGCGCTTATTGGGAGGCAACCCAAGCTTTATTTGCTTTATTTGTTTTATGTGTTTGTTTATTTGAATTTATTTGTTTCCGTATGTATGTTCTATTTTTATCGTTATTGATTCATGTTTCATAATTGTAAAAATGCTTTATTTTGTTTTTAACTTCGTCTTAACTACATATAAAGGTATTTTGCAAAAGATAAGTGTAAGGGAAATCTAAATCGGTTTAAAAGAACAAATGAACATGAATCATAACAATATTAAATTAGCTTACATTTAGTAATTGTATGAGTCAAATGCTTGTATCGAGTCATAATGAATTTTTGTAGGAATTCCAGGAAGTAAGCTCTAGTTTTTCCAGAATTTTTCCGGAAAACTTAACATGACAATTCTGTCAGATCATTTCTGACGGCATCAGGCATTACAGCCTGACGGCGTCAGGCAATAATTTTCTGCAATTTTCGAAAGTTTGGTTTTTCTTCCGGAAACATAAAAAGTTTTGTTAATTCTCTAACTTATAATCTCCAGGAATTCTGCAAAAATATTCATTCCACAAGCATTATATCATATTATAGATTATACCGCTGATTTTATGCGAGGTTGGCCTTTTTCTTTTTTCAGGTTAACAGGTTATTTTGGACAAGAAGATGATTTATATTTTGGAAGGGAAGCTTTGAGCGTTCATCTTTCTTGAAAGAAGATCTAACCATGTTACCTCACTATCCACATCAAACGAATCAGGGGAGTATTTGATTTCATTCTTTCATTTTATTTACTTTTACATCTTCTATTTGAACATTGGGGACAATGTTCGGTTTAAGTGTAAGGGGGTAAATGAAGGCACCATAGAGAATACAATTGCGCTTGATTTTTGTTTGTTTGATAGTAAATTTGTAATAAAACCGAGAGAAATATTTGTTAGGGCAATTTTAGCGCCAATTTAAAAAAATTTACAACATTTAGAAGTGAAACATTGGTCTTAATAAGCGTCTCATGGATAGAAAATTATATGACTAGCACAAAAAACCGTACCACTAAAAAATTTTCCACCCCAAATATGTGAGGTTCACCCCTAGAATTGGTAGGAAGAGCATCCATCTTTGATGCTATGATGTGTGTACCGGTAGCACTTAGATTCTAGAACTTGCGTTAGGACCATCTCAAATCCACAAGTGAGACTACATTCGTGTAGTTAGATCTACTACATGATAAGAGGCATTAGGATTAACCCTTTGTTTTTACACCCGTGTTTTTGTTATAATTACATTGGCTACATTGGTCAAGTAATTCTCCCACACCCTTCGCGTTGTACCCATTTTTGTGNTACACGATACCCCCAGTACACCCCTCCGAGCCTATCTTTTCGTTTCGACCTTTGAGCATCTTACTCAAAGTGAGAATTTGTTACACCCCACTTAAATGTACACCCAAATCGCCTTAGCCTACCTTGTATGCACTCACCTTTAGTGCATTATTGTGACAACATTTGTTAAACCCCTTGTTAATTATCTAATCGATTACATGGTTGCTAAGTCGAGTCATATCCTTGTACATATTGTTTTGGGACTCATGGGTAAAGTACTAGTGTAATGGAGTAATAGGGAAGAACAACATTATTACCCCCATATGTGCTAAATATTTTAAAAGTACTCCAAGTTTTTCAATTATCTTAATTCGAGTCGTTAGAATAGTAATTGTAAAGTTATGTAAAATTTCAAGTGTAAGTGGAGAACCGAGGCCCCTATGATGTATTATTTTGGATGGTAGGGCAAGAATGTATGCAAAAAAAAAATAAATAAAAAAAATAAAAAAAATCGAAAAATCAAGAAAAATACAAAAAAAATGTGAAAAAGAAAAGTAGAAAAAAAACATACGGACTACCATCCCGTTTCTTTTATGATTGAGTCGAGTGTTGGCTTAGCAACATTGTATAGTGCATGTATTTGATCATGATAATTAACTAGCCACCATTAAAATACCCTTTATTCCAACCAAACCGTGTTTATCATATCCCTACACCTTACGTTACAACCCTTTGGAAAGCCCTCTTTGATAGTTTATCTTAGGTGCTTACGCCTAGCGGAGGAGTAATTGATCCTCTCCCAAGCCTATGGTAATCTATTTGCTATGACAGGTAGTGAGAGATATTTTCCGTTTTCATTTATGAGATATAATTCTATGACACTTCAGAGATGAGATTATCCAAACACTATTTGTGAGGTGCTAGTGTGTGATTTCCGCGCTTATTATGATTAGGGTCGAATGACTATTTGTTGTAATTACTTTTATATTTGTGTTAAATGACCCCTAACTCATATTTTGATTGGAATAAAAGCTTATTTGCTTGAGGACAAGCAAATCCCAAGTGTAAGGGTATTTGATGACACGAAAAGTGTACCCGTTTTAAAGGGTCATTTAAGCCTTAATTCGAGTAAATGTGATCAAATATTGCCCTAAATCGTTCCTTTTGTCATTTTAGGTACTTTTGAGAAGAATTCTGGAAAACATGCTAATTTGGACGTTTTTAGAGCATAAAAGTGAAGAAAACGACAAAGTCTCAAAAGAAGCTGGAAAACCTTCCTGACGGCGTCAGAGTCACAAGGTGACGCCGTCAGCCAACGTTGACAAAGGAGTAGAATCAGATTACACTAGACGCCCTATGAAGAAAACAAGATGTTTACACCTGACGGCGTCAGGTGTTAGAGAAAGTAGGCCGTCAGGTGTAATGCTAAAGAGTGACGGCCCAGAGCACATTTACAAGTGACGGCGTCAGAAGTAGATCTAGGCCATCCGAGAACCCTAATGACGGCGAGCTGACGGCGTCAGAACCCATAACCTGACGCCGTCAGAATGTAAAATCTATATATACTTTTCTATTTTTCATTCATTAGTGTGGAACTTTTGGTACAAGTTTGGGAAAAACCCTAAAGACGAATTTGGCTGTATTTTCAAGGGTTTTTCACCCTTGAATCCTTCATGTTCAATTAAAGATAAGTCCTCACTTAAATTAATCAATATGTCTATGTGTTGGTTAATTATATCTTATGCTTGTCTTTCAATTAACATGCTAGGCTAGATTTTTCTTGTGTTTGCTTAGATCTAATGAAACCTAACTATTAATTATTGGTTGATTGGTGTGTTATTACTTGTCTTGGATGAATGTTTCATCAATGTTAGGCTTAAGAAAACTGGCTAAACTCCTATATGGTAACATGCTTGAACGTCTTAAGAAACATGTAACTAATGCGTACTAGGTTATTAAGGTAGTATTTAACGCATGAGCCACTGTTTACAATCCCTATGATTGGGTGCTTTACGCATCGTTGTAGGAGGAGATAAGAGCTCATAGAATTGGGGAGATATGTACGCCACCCCATGAATTGTTAAGGAATACACCCGTCATCCACGCAAGTAATACATACACCAATTAACCGGTAAAAGATAGTTAGGGAGTAAGGAAATCTAAGTAAACACATTTGTCTCCATATAAGTTTTCACAACCACAATGGTTTAGTTATTTTATTTTTAATTGCAATTGTAGTTTTTGGGTTAGTTTACTAGCAACTAATTCCGCCCACTCCTCTAAAACCCGAGATTTTACTTGCTTTCATAAAAATATAAAAATACAAAAATAATCTTCCTTCACCCTTAGACCTTTTAGAGTAGTTTTTCTAACCTAACGAACACTATTCCCTGTGAGAGAACGATCAATCCCCCGTACTTACCACTACACTATACTACACCGACCAGGTACACTGCCTGGTGGGATTGCAAGCTTCTCAAGATCCTTTGAGAGGTAAAACCTGTTGAGTGGTCGCAATCCCACGTCATCATCAAGAAGGTCATTTGTATGAGCAATGTTTTCAAAGAATTGGTTATCCTGATTGGTACAAAGGAAAGAAGGGCAAGAAAGGTTCAAAGGTGGCAGCAAATGTGAGTTCTGGTATGGATGAAATGGTTCATGGGGATTCTCCTTTTGATATGGGCAGTGAGAATGAACTTGGGATGAATAGTTTTGGCAATGTAGATCAAAGATTGGTTGCTGAAGTTTGTCAAGAGATGATGAAGATGTTCAAGGGTAAAAGTCCAATGGAAGATGGAAATGGTGCAAGGAACATGGCCAGAAGCTCTCATCATGCAGGTATTTGGTCTTGTTTTAGTGCTTCATTTGCCTTATTTTGTCATCGATTAATGAATGTTAAGAAGGACTAGATAACTGATACTGGAGCATCTGATTCTATGTCACCAAACATTAATCTATTCATCACCACTAGAGAATTAAAACACCCCATTACTGTTCACTTACCAGATGGAAGATCAATCAAGGTTACAATAGTTGGTGAAGTTGCCTTAACACCATATTTGATCCTTGAGGATGTATTTTATGTTCCTGAATTCCAACTTAACTTACTCTCTGTAGGGAAGTTAATCCAAACTAAAAACCTAATTGCTCAATTCTTTCCCAACTCTTTCATGTTTTAGGACCTTACAGCTAAGCAAATTGTTGATGTTGGCAAGGGATCACAATGCCTTTATATCTGCAAACCTATCACTGATCCTATTATTTTCTCTGCTGAAGTTTCAGATTTTCTTGCTTCTTTTACTTTGAATAAACCTGCTGTAAGCAATGTTGTGAATTCTGAGATTCATCCTGATTTGCATACTTTTCATTCTAGACTTGGTCATACTTCCATGTCTAAGCTTGTTCATATTCCTTTGTGTAAAACATTTGATGTATCCACTTTTTCATGTGAAAGCTGTGTGTTATCCAAACATCATAGATTACCTTTCCCTATTGCTAGCAATGTCTTTGATTTGTTACACATGGACTTATGGGGACCATATAGGAAACCAGCCGGAGCACATTACTTTTTCACTATAGTGGATGACAAAAGTAGGGCAACATGGACATATCTGATACACTCAAAAGACCAAATACATGTTTTGCTTTCTGACTTTTTTGCTTATGTGGAGAATCATTTTCAAGCCAAACCAAAGTTTATAAGGACTGATAATGGTACTGAGGTTGTGAATAGAACTTGTTCAGAGCTGTTTTTGTCTAAAGGCATAGTTCATCCAAAATCCATGGCTTACACACCCCAGCAGAATGGCATAGTGGAAAGAAAGCATAGACATTTGTTGGAAACTGCCAGGGCAATAAGAGTTCATGCAGGGTTACCTATCAAGTTTTGGGGTGATTGTATCCTAGCTGCTACATACTTGATAAATAAAATGCCTGTGAAAATGTTGCAGTGGAAGTCACCTTTTGAAGTTCTTCATGGTAAGCCACCTAATTTTGATCAACTAAGGGTCATTGGATGCTTGTGTTATGCTGCAATTAGCAAACCTCATAAAGATAAGTTTGAGAACAGGGGAATTAAGTATATTCTGTTGGGCTATCCTAGTGATCAAAAGGGGCACAAGTTATACAGTTTAGAGTCTCATCAAGTAATATTGAGCAGAGATGTGGTGTTTGAAGAAGATAAGTTTCCTTTTAAGGAACCTCAACCAGTTGCTAGTCCACACATTATATCTGAGTTTCCAAGTTTTGGTGACCCTATCTCTGATGCAAATCCAATAGAAACACCACATTCACCTCACAACTTTGCTCCTGAAACAGCTGATTCACATACTCCTTTACAAGACAATAACTCTGCTCCTGAAGCACTTAACCCAAACACTCCTTTACAGGAAAATTCAAGCCAACCCTTCCCTGAACCTGCAGCTACACAACCTCAACAGCCTAAAAATCTAAGAAAGTCAACTAGAAATTCCTCTAAAGGATTTTATCACTCCTTTAAAGGATTTTATCACTACAAAAGGTTCCACAAGCAATACAGTACATAGTAGTAAAGGTCCCCAATATCCTCTTTTCAAGTCATCTGATTTCAAGCATCTTCCAACTCAATTTCTGGCATTCTTGGCAAATGTTTTTGCTAGCACAGATCCAAAGACTTATAAGCAAGCTGTGCAGATTCCTGGATGGGTTAATGCAATGGATAAAGAAATTGGAGCTTTAGAGGAAAATGAAACATGGGAAGTGACCACTTTGCCAGATGGTATAATACCAGTCACATCCAAATGGGTTTATAAGACCAAATACAAGCAAGATGGAACTGTTGACAAGCTAAAAGCTAGGTTGGTTGTGAGAGGTTTCAATCAGAAAGAGGGACAAGATTACAAGCATACCTTCTCTCCTGTTGCAAAGTTAGCTACAGTTAGAGTTTTGATAGCTTTGGCAACAGCAAAAGAGTGGCCTCTTCATCAATTGGATGTAAACAATGCTTTTTTGCATGGGTACATTGAAGAGGACATATACATGATACCACCTGAAGATTACAAAAAGTCCAAAGAAGGACAAGTTTTCAAACTTTCTAGGTCACTTTATGGTTTGAAGCAGGCTTCAAGACAATGGAACCAAGAGTTGACTAAGTCTTTGTTGACTTTAGGCTATGTGCAATCTAAACATGACTAGTCACTGTTTGTTAAAGCCAAAGGGGATCAATTCACAGCAGCATTGGTATATGTAGATGATATACTTGTTACTGGAAATTGTGAAACTGAGATTATAACTCTAAAGAAGTCTCTGGATCAGAAATTCACTATCAAGGATCTAGGATTGGCCAAGTACTTCCTTGGAATTGAGATATGTAGAACACAAGCAGGTACCTACTTAAACCAAAGGAAGTACATCCTTGATCTATTGACTGATAGTGGTCTTACAGCTGCTAAACCAGCTGAATTTCCTTTACCCACAACCATCAAACTTTCTTCCAACAAAGGTATTCTCTTAGATGATCCTGGTTCATACAGAAGACTAGTGGGCAGACTTTTGTACTTAACAATGACCAGGCCAGATATTTCCTATATTGTTCAACAACTCAGCCAATTTGTTGCAGCTCCTAGAGACATTCATATGCAAGCTGCATTGCATCTTCTATGGTACCTCAAAGGAACAGTTTCAAAAGGCTTATTTTACCCTGTATAACCACATCTTAAGATGACTGGTTTCTCTGATTCAGACTGGGCTTCTTATCTCTTAACTAGAAAGTCTTTGACTGGATATTGTATCTTTTTGGGTCATTCTCTTGTCTCATGGAAGACCAAAAAGCAAGCCACAGTGTCAAGATCCTCCACTGAAGCTGAGTATAGGAGTATGGCATCAACTACATGTGAACTTTTGTGGCTAAGTTATCTACTCAAAGATCTACACATTCCAGTGGTTTTTCCACTAACACTGTTCTGTGACAACAAGTCTGCACATCAGATAGCTGCAAACCCTTGTTTCCATGACCGAACAAAGCATATGGACATTGACTGTCACTTCACAAGAGATAAGGTACAAGATGGATTTTTGTAGACAGCTTACATACCTGCTCATTTACAGTTAGCAGATGTTATGACTAAAGCATTGAGCAAACTTCNCAGCTGAATTTCCTTTACCCACAACCATCAAACTTTCTTCCAATAAAGGTATTCTCTTAGATGATCCTGGTTCATACAGAAGACTAGTGGGCAGACTTTTGTACTTAACAATGACCAGGTCAGATATTTCTTACACTGTTCAAAAACTCAGCCAATTTGTTGCAGCTCCTAGAGACATTCATACGCAAGCTGCATTGCATCTTCTAAGGTAACTCAAAGGAACAGTTTCAAAAGGCTTATTTTACCCTGTACAACCACATCTTAAGATGACTGGTTTCTCTGATTCAGACTGGGCTTCTTGTCTCTTAACTAGAAAGTCTTAGACTGGATATTGTATCTTTTTGGGTCATCCTCTTGTCTCATGGAAGACCAAAAAGCAAGCCACAGTGTCAAGATCCTCCACTGAAGCTGAGTATAGGAGTATGGCATCAACTACATGTGAACTTTTGTGGCTAAGTTATCTACTCAAAGATCTACACATTCCAGTGGTTTATCCAGTAACACTGTTCTGTGACAACAAATTTGCACAGCAGATAGCTGCAAACCCTTGTTTCCATGACCGAACAAAGCATATGGACATTGACTGTCACTTCACAAGAGATAAGATACAAGATGGATTTTTGCAGACAGCTTACATACCTACTCATTTACAGTTAGCAGATGTTATGACTAAAGCATTGAGCAAACTTCAACATTCATTCCTTGTGGACAAGTTGGGTCTTGCAGAATCTCCAACTTGAGGGGAGGATGAAGACTTATATACAGCTTTGTAACTAATTTTAAAGTCCATCAAACTATAAGGACTGAAGTTGTCATTTACCTTTGTAGTTAGTTACTAAAACAGAATTAGGCGCCTAAACTAGTTTATATAGCTTTGTAATCACCTCATTTCAATCTATCACTTTCAATAAAATCATTTCACTTCCGCAATTCTTCACACTATCACGCGTACTAGATGATGAAAGGTGAATTTGGCGAAATGGAAGATGGTTGCAGTTTGGTGCGTGTCCGCTGCTGAATTGTATTGTTCATGTATGTGTACGCTGCTGAGTTGTTCTCTGCGAAACAGATATGTGGCTGTTTGAATAACATTGTAGTAATCTATTGCTTAGTGTGTTAAACTAGTGATTTGTTTGTGCATACTTTGTTTTAGAAAAGATATTTAGATTTTAATGAGATGTTACATGTATTTGACTCGATTGGATATTTAGAGTGTAGCAAACATCTAACAATTAAAGTTGCTCAAAAAAGTCAACTTCACTTCTGGGGATGTTACTTTGACACCATCATAAAATGCACGAAGCCCAAAAAAAGTCAACTTCACTTCTGGAAATGAAAACAAACACCACTTTGGTTAAATGGCAGCGAAAACTGATCTGAAAGAGAGGTGTGACGAGTTTGTGGCTGCAAGAAATCGGTTAGTCAAGGCGCAAAGGTGTGTGAAAGTACTCGAACTTGTAGAAAAGAAGCTAAACAATAATCTCTTGGAATCTAAGGCTGAAAAGGACTCGTGGGCAAGACAACCAGTTATATAAGATAAAAGATCATGCTAGACGTATATTGTTTAGCAATATTAGGAAATCCTATGGGTTGCACGGGGTCAGTTAAGTTTTACGCACATAGCTCGTTTCTAAAATACTTAGGAGTTGGGATTAGCTTGTTTTTACATCATCTTTTCTGATATGGTTGTTAACGGCACACGACCTGAGTCTACTACATTTGCACATGTTCTCTAGTGGTGACGGATTCAAAATGTTTTTCTTATTATTACATGGGTTCTCTTATTAGTTTAGAACGTATCGAACTAGATACATCTTAGGTAGGCTGCAATTAAAAATTTACGAGCTGTGTTTTGACTAATGTGATGTTGAATAATGTTGCATGCTGCTCTACTTGTTCATTGCTTAATGATACAAAGTTGTGCATATATGTCGTATCCTTTGGGTGGTTTCGACGTGCAACATGGATGCTTATTTTGACCATGAATGTCACCTTTAGTTTTATGCTTGTGTCATGAATAAGTTTAAGATCTTGTTTATCTTCATAATTAAATGCATTTGAGTTATGCGAGTATGTGTAAAGTTTTAAAAGTATGTGTTAGGATCAGATAGGGAGATAATCAAGAGTCGCCTTCGTTTGATGAATTGCCTTTGAGAAACTCACCCGCTTTTGTTTCCCGATGACACAATGCCTACAAAACTCCAAGTTAGCCACCTTGTGGCTATCAAGTACTCCTCGAAACCAAATCGACTTGGGGCTTTTGCATTTCTACGAGGTCTATCATAGGCTATAGACCTATCTTGCTCATGTTCCAAATGTGGTGAATTTGGTTGATGGACTAAACACATAGATGTTCGTTATCACTTTATTCGTACGGAAAGAAGAATCAAAGTGAAGAAGATTGGCACTCAAGACAATCCTGCAGATGTGTTTACCAAACCGGTTCCTTTGAGCAAGTTTCGTCACTATTTGGATTTGCTCAATATGACCATGCCTTTTTCACTAATGTGACCAAGGCGCATATGCCACAACATCGTCAAGTCTGAATTACTTTTCTCTGAACAAGATACAGAAGCAGAACTTGTGATCGTTTCACCCTGTAAAGTGTAAAGGGAAGAAGTACCTTTTATNAAAGTGAAGAAGATTGGCACTCAAGACAATCCTGCAGATGTGTTTACCAAACCGGTTCCTTTGAGCAAGTTTCGTCACTATTTGGATTTGCTCAATATGACCATGCCTTTTTCACTAATGTGACCAAGGCGCATATGCCACAACATCGTCAAGTCTGAATTACTTTTCTCTGAACAAGATACAGAAGCAGAACTTGTGATCGTTTCACCCTGTAAAGTGTAAAGAGAAGAAGTACCTTTTATTGCTTTCATAACCACCAAAGCACCTTTCGAAACACGAAGTACACCATTCTCACTAGTGTACTTGAAACCTTTTTCCTTCAGTTTAGGACAATTGTACTTCCAATGGCCTTCCTCTTTGCAATAATTACAAGCATCTCGAGGATTTGAATTGTTCCAATGCCAACAACTTTGCACGGTGAATCGTTACCCATGAAGACATGCCCGCTATCGAATTCTTCATATGTCACAAACCAATCCCGATTGGGACTCATATTAAAGGAATAAGCAGAATCCATAATCCAAGCAACCGGTGCACCTTTATAATCAACTACTGAGAGTACCACATCGCATTCCGAACTAGAGTCGTCATTAGCAATAGCCGCTACCAGACTCTATTAACTGCTATTATCAAAGGTTACAGCTTTTGGTTATATAAGTATAATAACCGACATACAAGTTTCTAACTTCTTAAGATTCTACCAAAATGACCAAAATACCCTTAGTACTAATATTACCAAACTGCCCTTAGGAGTTTAAGTCAAACCAACTAATAGTATGCACGGTGATGATAGGTTTAATTAAAAGCGAATAGGTTTATGTTTTAGTGATTTGGCATCAAATAAAGCATGTTTAAACCCTTAAATAGCTTTGTCGATATATAACCAGACCTGTAACAAGGCATGATTTCGTAATCTTAAACTTCAATATTTTGATACATGTTTACAAGTTGAAGGTCTTTTTTATTTCTTTGGTAAATTGGCTATTCCTTTTTTACTATATATATCTAGTTTATACTTGATTATTTCGCTTTTTGTAGCTTTTGCAACTTAAAAACGAATAAGTGAAATTCACACAGAACGCGGTTCAATATTACATTTGTTAATAAACACATCTGTCTATAAGTGATCAAGTTGTGGCCAAAGATTTATATTCGTGACAAAGTATTAGTGGAGAGACATCAAACAATCCCACATAGAATAAGAGAAGAAATGGTGCTACTTAATATACTAGTTGTGATTGCACCATACAATTTAGGATTAGTAATGAGTTTTCATGTGATATGTTGTTGTTTTTGTTTGACTCAAGTTTAATAACAAACAACGTACAACAACATGCTCATGAAAACCTATGAAATCATATTTTTTATAACAAGGATTCGATGTCAATGACCAATTACGTGAAAAAAAAATTATATATTCATGTCTTTTCCATATCAGTGGTATACTCACTACATTCATGAACCATCATGTGAGATTGACAAGGTCGTCCCGTGAATTTTAAAGGCCTTTTGCCATGATAACAAAATAGACCTTTGAATCCAATTATCGTTGAATACTTGAATACAATTACGATTCCTCAATATGAATAATTTGTTACAAACACAAGGAAGAAGTTTATAGTTATTGCAAATGTATTATAAGTAACCCAACTTAAAATAAATAAATAAATAAATAAAATAATAATAATAATAATAATAATAATAATAATAATAATAATAATAATAATAATAATAATAATAATTGTAAAAGTTAAAGAGATTCTTGACACCAACATTTTGAAACTTCTAAACACAATATAAAAATAGAGTAGGAATTCAGTTTATATATATATATATATATATATATATATATATATATATATATATATATATATATATATATATATATATATATATATATATTAAGAAAGATGAGAAATAATTATCTTTTGTTTTACATGTAAAACCCTGAAATCTGAAAACCTAAAATAAGGTCTAATTTAAAAATCTCTAAGTCAAGGGACTGCTTTGGTAACTAAACATTTAAAACTCTATGTTATATGATTATAAGGGTTCACAATACCTAACTAAATCAAAAACCTTACAATATATGATAACTAAATGCATGTAAAATATAACCTAAAGTATTTTTAGCACACAAGTATGTAACATGTACAATTTTCGGCCAGGGTCCTTTTATTTATTTTGTACACGCCTAGGATACAATTACACTACTACACAAAGTATTATTTGGTACGCACTAAAGGAAAACTTACAATTGTGTTCACACCAATTCCATGTGTAGGCACATCTTGAACTTCAACATGTAGAGAGTCTTTCGCTTCATATTGAACAACATCAATAATAAACTATAAAGTAAAAGGATATAAATTTTGTGTGTGATTACATGTTGTTCACCATGTTGTTGATTTGGCAAATTGGCATGAAAAAGGATAGAAATTTTGTGTGTGATTACATGTTGTTCACCATGTTGTTGATTTGGCAAATTGGCATGAACAATGACATGTTCATCATTTTGTTTGGCAGTGTTCTCAGAATCTGCAACTTCATTTGGGACTATCGACATCATCAATGACAATCACATCGTTCCATTTCCAGTTCCTCAAGTTATCTTCACGTTTTCGTTTCTTGAGTGCAATTTTGTGGTTTTATTGAGGAAGTTGTTTGAAAAATTAAACAAGAGGCGGTAGTGTTGATTGTTTGCCATTGATATCAAGTATAGATATATAAGGAGAGTCATAGTGACAAATGAGATATGATTGAATTTGAGAGTGACAATGCAATGAGTCTAGGTTGTCATGCTTTATATAGGGTTACTAAGTGTGAAAATAGCGACAATTTTTAAAACACAAAAGTAACAAAAATCTTCAGAGTTTGTTAGCAATGATATCCCTTAAAAATAGGTGTGCAAGTTGTTATTTTTATCCTAATGTGCTTTGGGACACTATATCTTCAGTTTATGTTACCAGTTTCATGCAAAACTAAGTTGCTTTTCAAAAGTTGTTATATCATGCATTTTAGTTGACTTGTTTACATTTCAAACTTATCTATATCATTGTTTAAAAAAAAAACATGTTTTTAATAACAACCTATCAAAACCAAAAGCCAAGAAGTGAATGTTTATTTTACACGGCTAGGATGAACTTCTACATGATCCAAGGGTTTAGAAATAGTGACGGGTCATGATTTTTTTTATCTATGTTCCGTCAGCAATATTAATTTGTTTCTTTAAAAAAGGGTATGTTTGGCAAAACTAGCTGTAAGCTATATGTTGTAAGCTTAGTAAACTGCAAAGTTGTTAACATGAGCTATAAACTATATCTTTTTTTCAATAAAAGTGTTTGGTAAGTTAGTTGTTAAATGTAATTATAAGATGTAAAATGACATAAAAGGACATATTTATAATTGTAAACAAGTGTTTGGAAGGTATATCAGTAATTTAAAGTTTTAATAGCTCCAAGAGGTTTAAAAAGCTTAATGAATCAGCTTTTCATTTAGGAGCTATTTGTTTGAAATAAAAGCTTGAAGTTAACGTATCCAAACGGAGCTACTTATTTTAGAGGAGATTATTTTTATAACAAAAAGCTAACAGCTCCTCAAAAAGCTCCTACCAAACAGGCCCAAAATATGTAAAAAAATTTGTTTTCTTAAAAAAATTTGTCTTTTTAAAAAAAAAAAACTAAGAACCAGTGTAAAATTGTTGACAAGGTCATTAAAGTTATCTTATATATAACTCTTGAATCCTAAGCTAACCACCAAAACAATATCAAATTTCAACTTGTCAAGACTTTTCATGCCACGTTATATAAGATTATAAGTAAGTGAAAAATCTTACCTTCACCCTATGTGGGAACATAAACTTGATACAAGAAAATTTAACTATGAAGACATACAATAACACCTATAATGCAAACATAACCAATCATGTATCAAATCATCTATCATTCATTTTATGTTAATTAACATTCACTCGGGGTATGTTTGGCAAAAGTAACTGTTGATGGTGCTGGAAATAGTGCTATAGATAAGATTATAAAAAGAGATTATTTTTATAAGCTACATAAAGTAATCTTTGGTTTTAAAAGATTGTGAAATATTATTTATTTATTTATTTATTTATTCATAATCTCATATAAGTTTATCTGTCAAACAAAGATTATTTTTGAAAAAATAAGCATAATCTCTCGACAATCTTTTATGCCAAACATAACTGTAATCATTGCATGGGCCTTATTCCGTCACCACCATCATATCACTGGCTCAGTCATCGTTATTGTCACCATCATTACACTCAAATTCATTAAACTAAATTACGAAACACATTCGCCACTTCCTATTCTAATCACACTCTTAGTTCAATCACAAACTTTCTATTAAACTATAGATCTTGAAACAAGTACATGTGTAGCGTCAATGATATTATATAAGTAACTTTAGCATAATTTAAAGAACTAATTAGTCTATATGATTATGTATGTTCTTTCTAATTCTGAATTATATTTTATGTAGTCAGTGGTTGGTTGATAAAATATTGAGTTAATAAAAGAGTTTTCTTCTATTTTTTTTTTGATCAAGCATTACATTTGTTCTTTAAAATGTGAATGGTTTATTGTTTTCATTTGGGAAAAAAAAAAGGTTAGAATTTGTATTAAATTGATTGCTAAATAGAGTAAAAAAAGTTAGAATATGTATTAAATTGATTGCTAAATAGAGTAAATGTGATTATATATATTTATAACCTCAAGTAACCCATCTAAGAGAGGAGGGAGTCATAACGCAAGTTATGAAATACCACCGCGCCACGTCATCTCAACACCAAATAACACAACACCAAAAAACACCGGAAAATCATAACACCCAATAACACCACTTTTCCCACACAAATATAACTGTGTATGCGTTACAACGCACGTTAGTATAGTAACTTGCGTTATAACACGCTGACTTGGGAAATGGTAGAAATGTCGTTATTGCGTTGAAATGAAGACACGTCGGACGAAATTCATGCCAAGTAGATCAAAACGCCGTTATGGCGTTACCACTCCTTCTTCTCTAACAATCAACATAATATATAAACCAATTAGGTGATTCATTAACATCACAGTAAATAAATAACAAAAGTTCTTTTTCCTTATCTATGTGGGATTGAAAATCAAACGACTATTCACAGAACGTACACTATCTTCAAGTCAAAACGATTATACCTTATACCATTTTTCTTGATCCTCACACTATTCACATTCAGTTCAATCACAAATGGAGTTGTTTTTGTGGGTGATGGTGGATATATACAGTTGATGTTAGTGGGGTTATTTATGCGGATGGTGGAGATCGCGGTGTTAAAGGTGGGGGAGGGTCTCGTAGGAGCAATGG
Organism: Artemisia annua; assembly: GCA_014162995.1. NCBI lineage: Eukaryota > Viridiplantae > Streptophyta > Magnoliopsida > Asterales > Asteraceae > Artemisia > Artemisia annua. The sequence goes on along the minus strand of LBNU01036936.1, from coordinate 51,164 downwards.
CGCAGCTACATAGGGCCGGGGGCGCCCGACCCCCCGAAATTTTGTTTGCGATGTAGGGGGTATATAGTTTTCGTGTAGAAAAATTTCGGTATATTCGGTTTCGACCCCCCATTTTAATTGTGAAAATTTTTTTATACATTAAGCAATCAAAAATTTTAGATCCCGACCCCCACTGAAAATTTTCTAGCTTCGCCACTGCGTAGGAGCATCTACGTTAAAGCGCGAAAACTGTGAGTCTATGTTTGTTTTATTTTGTATTCATGATTAGGATATAAGGTATGGTGTGGTTTTTCACATATCAATTCTCAGTACTGAGCTCATGTAGTGGAATATATGAGACGTTATAGAAGATTGTGTGTGTTATAGCTGTAAATTATACTGTCTTACGAGTACCAATGAGAATATATGTGAATGTGATATGGATTTGGTGGTGGAAGAAAGGCGGAGCTAATTTTTAAATCGTTCACTGCCCACTGCAACAATTTTTAGACCGCTCACCGCAATTTTTTCTTTTTTTCTTATTATTTTTTTTCACCGCAAAGTAAAAGTAAAAAATATTTTTCTTATTATTTTTTTTCACCGCAAAGTAAAAGCAAAAAATATAAGAATTGTATAAGATAATGAACGTTGCCGATGTCGGCTATATATATACATACACAGTCAACAACCACAAACGGCCATCATCAAACTACACATCACAATTTATCTATTCCATAGCACCAAAGTATAAATACAAACAGAAATTGTTTCCCCACCCGATGTGGGTTTCCAAACCCAATACTCGATACCAATTACCTTTTACAAAATGTACCATGTCTTCACTTCGCCCTATTCCGCAATCATATCCATTCATATTCATCATCTCACCGATGACCACCACCTAGCTAGCTTCTTCCATTACCGTCACTGACAGTTCAATCAAATTTATTAAATTAAATGAGCAAACATTCACTAAATATCCCTGACATTTTTTTTTTTTTTTTTTTTTTTTTTTTTTTTTTTTTTAAAATTTTCNATTATTTTTCATAATATATGTTTATGTGGTGTATCATATCTTGCATGCTCGTCACTCAGTTCTTATGAATTAAGTTAATTTGATAATGTAGGTGGTTTGTTATAGAAGTCGTGTCAAGATGCACAAGGTCTGAAGTTGACAAACATTTGCTCCGAAATGTTGAAAAGCGTTTTGTTTATACTTTGTATGCTGAGTTGGCTTTGTTCGTATATCCTTTTAGGTATTGTTCGATGATGGCGTTGAAGTATTCTTTGATCTCAAGCAGAAACGATGGATGTTGTTTGAAGATGTGTCTACTACACCAGATTCTCCATTATCCTCCTCTATCTGTTAACATTGAAACCTCAAGCGGAAACGATGGATGTTTTGTTAGTTTTCTAAGTTTTTTTTTTTGGCGAACAATGAGTCCAAATGGAATCTGATCGGGCTGTGTTTGAACCCATGAGAGAGATAAGTATTGTAATAAGTTTGATTCATTTGATGCTACATGATATTTAAGATATTGGTTATTACGGTATTCAAAAGAAAATGGAAGAAAAATCGTATCAATGCAGCCCGCTTGATCTATTACTCGACCCCGATCCAACTACTTTACACACACTCTGATGCATTTATGATACGAAGTTGTGCATATGTCTGTTATGTTTATGATGGTTTCGACGTGCTACATGGATGCTTATTTTAACCATGGACATGTGATAATCTACGCACAAACTATAATTGTTACCATCATTGGCAAAGACATGTCCTATACAACTATAAGGGGTGTTACATCGGTTTGTTGAGAGCATGAAATGACCACAGTTATGAGAAGAGAGGGGAAGCCATAGTGTAAATTATAAAATTGGGTTAAGAGTGTTTGTATCTATAAGTGCTCAAGTTGTTACCAAGATTTATATTCGTGACAAAGTATTAAGAGAGACATACAAACAATCCCACATAGAATAAAGAATAGAAATTGTGATACTTAATATACTACATTGTGATTGCTTCATATAAATTAGGATTAGTAATGAGTTTTCGTGTGATATGTTGTTGTTGGTGTTGGTTTCATGACTGAGTTGACTCAAGTTTAGTAGCAATCATCAGCAACATCTTGCATGAAAACCTATATATGAAATCTTAAATTTTTTATTGAAAATTTATATATATCCATGATTTTTCCATATCAGTGGTATATATACTACATTCATGAACCATCATCAATGTGAGATCGACAAGGTCGGCCTGTGAATTTACCATCATCAATGTGAGATCGACAAGGTCGGCCTGTGAATTTAAAAGGCCTTGTGCCATAATCTATAATATCACTAAATCAAGATAAATACTAAGTACGTGTCACAATTCTAGCTAAAGAACATACTAAAAAAATACACGTGTCTACAGGATAGTATCTTTCGGTGTATTTCTCTTGCTCTTAACCACTTGATCTCAAAATAACTGATCAAAATAACTGATGTTTTATGTAACCAAGTAACCGTCAATCCTTAAAATGCTTTCAAGAGAAGATTAGCCAGTTAAAAATCAATTTCTGATTCAGTGTCAACCCTAAATCAAATAATCAAACGTGTTTCTTAAAGATTCCTTTGGGTAAGTTTTAGGGTTTTAATTTTTCACGTTTGTTTTGTTAATTGTCATATTTTTTTAATTCTATTTATTTTGATTTGTTCAAAAGAAATTCAATGGATCTGTCTATTCAAGCAAATACAAATCGAGTGTTTGATTGAATGGTTAATCAAAATAAAATAAATAAAAGTTTGAAGTTTCTGTTTTTTGTTTGAAATAAGTGTGATTTAGTTTATTATGAATTTTCATTGTTAACAGTATATTCACAGTGTTGTATATATGTTGATTGTCAGGAAACAATGTTGCCTTCATTCCCTCTTTTTCTCAAAGTGTGAATCAACAATAACTGAAGGTCACAGATGCATTCACAATAGCAGCGGGTAAATATACTATTCTTCCCATGTACTGTAGTTGATTAAAACTCTATTCCCTTTAAATGTACGGGAATTTTGATCCATGAACCGGTCGGGTTGAATTGGCAAAGTGTTTTAATTGTTAAAACCTCCTAAATCAGTTTCATAAATAAAAACTTGTATTATTAACTATGTTTTCTGTAAACATAATTAAAGCACTCATAATTTGTAAAAATATAAAAGACAAATTTTTTTAGTTCGTCCCATTACGATATGCACGTCAAATGGTGTCAACTCATTTCGAAACTCTCCCAACTCATGCATTTTGCATTATCTACTTTTGAAGGTCGAGTATTCTATTAAGCGTGGTATGGTTATTACTTGTAACCTTTGAAGAAAACAGATTTAAGTCCGAACTCAAAATGCCTACTCCTGAGCTCAGTTGCTCTTGGAGTTGGACCTAGGTGACATTTATTAACAAGGTTCTAAGACCCATATCTATAAATGTATCAGGTTTATTTAGTGAATGTACTTGCGAGTAGGTTGAAAATGTCTTAATTGGGTGTTAAGAAAATAATTGAAGACCTGAGATAACAAGCAAAAGCGTCAATTGATTAAAAAAGATAAATTTTGCATCTTATATGTGTTTCCTTTATCTTATCTTGTGTAGCAGAATCAATTTCAGGACGATCAGATGTTCAGTGCATCCATCGATGGCAAAAAGTTCTTACTCCCAAATGTGTTAAAGGACCTTAGATCAAAGAGGTATCTTTTGGAATACTCTTGGATGTAACTTTAACAAGTTATTTAGTTTGTATTGCTCAGTTAAAAATCATCTTGGTTATCATTGGTTTTTTCTAATCGACTTTTGTTTCTTAGGTTACGATTTGTTAGGGTTAGTCGCCGCCTTCTTATTCTGGATCGTACCATTAGTTTCCTTATTATCTAAGTCGGTTTTTGATCGACTATAATTGTTCTCTGGTCGATCTTGTTGATGCTACAGATTGATTATCCCATTCTACGATTTCCTATTAAGGTTTCGTTATTTTATGTGCTATTTGTTACCTGGTGCATAATTCTATAACTGAAAACTCGATTAGGGTTTGGTTTACACGCTTGGTCTTGTTTTGTTTGGATCGATCTGGTGTGATGCTTACTGCTTATTTATGGTGGATCGTTCTTGGCTGTGATCTGGTCTTAATGCTTATAAAACCTCTTTTGGTTTTTACTGATTACACCCTCGTTAGGGTTGTAAGTTGGACTGTTGTCCATTCATGCCATGAAAGTCGATCTTGTGATCGTGGTTCTAGTATGGTTTTGTGGTGATTACTTCGTGTAAGTGGGTTGAGAGAGGGACGGTGATGCTGTCGTTGTATGTTAGGATTCTTGTTTAGGAATTCTATGATTATTTCTAACACGATTCTGTTCTTTTGGATCGTGTTTGATGTGGCTATGCTGGAAGTTTGGATTTGTGACCTTTGTTTGTCCCAAGTAGGCTTACTGGTGTTATTGTGTTGGGACATATTATTCATGTTCTATTCAGCTGGTTGGTGATTGCATGTCAATGTTTGATGGATTGCAGCCGTGAATGGATGGTTACAAGTTCAAGATGGTCTATGCTGGAAGTAAGGGTCACTTGTACCCTTTGTTTATGTTTCAAATTCTATTTGCTATGGATTGCTCTCTTATTGGGTTGTTAGATTATGCCTTTAGTCATAATTCTGATCGAGGTTGCAAATGGATTTGATTTTGTGATACTGGAAGTTTGCATAATACTAATAGAAGATGCAATTGGTTGAAGCTGGAAGTTTGAACTACTATGACGACTTGAAGATTCAAGGATTTATCTACTTTTTATATTATTGAGTCGTTGTAGTTTGTATTCAATGTTTGTTATGAGCGTGGTTTGTCACGTTTATATGTGTCTTTTCATTTTGTTAGTTACAAGAATGGTGTGTCATTCTTATATGTGAGTCTGTAAGTGTCCTAAGGGACTGAGATGAGGGANAAAAAAAAAAAAAAAAAAAAATCTAAGTAACCATATACCGAGTTTATTTATCAATATTACAACCTAAAATAAACAAGTTCTCCTATGTTTTAACTAGATACAGCATTTACATTGTGGATCATGCCTTTATGATTATTTTCATATCTCCAAATTTTAGCATCAAAACTCTGAAACGTAAATACTTATAATAGTGTGTCCATAGAATAATTCAAATGATGCAAATCTCACTGAGAACCGAGTATATGCAGAGCTTAATAATTTTATGCTTTATAATAATATACAAAAGATTTATATATATGACCAAATATATTGTACCAATTAAAAACACTAGTAAACGTTATGGTGTATAAATGGTAGAATCCAAACAAAAGATCAACAAATATCAATTTCTAAGTTAACCGTGCAATATATAAAAACTAAAGAAACAGATACTCATCAATGATAGTCTTAACAATTGCTATTAATTGTTTCTCAAATTGACGATATATCAATCCTTAACTAATTTGTTTTCAAAGCAAAATTAACCCGCGCAATTTTAAGTTAGGGAGAATCCCAATATGCACATAGTTCTCTCCAAATTTAAATGTAAGTATGAAAATACTAAGATACAAGATAAAATAACCCATAAATTGAAACAAAGCCTATTAATTCCTTTTCACATCTAATAAAGTAATAAGTGTCCTATAATTTATTACTAGATTAATAGCCGTGAAATTCACGGGCTTCTATATGGAAACTGAATAATACATACATAACTATTCGTATTAAATATCTCAGTGTTAGGCAAAAAATATAACCAGTTCTCCCAATAAAATATTAACACATACTCAATTGCAATCGATTAAAGGTAGTATGAGAATAACATTCATTGGGAGAATTCTCCCCTAGCAAATAGATAACCAATGAATGTTAAATTGATCTTTTGTTATTTATAATAGGGCAAATTACCTGAAAATGTATGCAACTTGTCACTTTTTCCCATTGTATGTAGCTTTCTCTTTTTTTTCCCAATGTGTCACTAAACTTGCTAAATTCGTCCATTGTGTGTAGCGGTGACTTGATTCACCTGCTGGAGCAGGTTAACCTAACGGTCGTTAGGTTTATCATTGCACCGTTAGTCCTTTAGAGTAACGATCGTTTATCATGGCTACATACAATGACAAAAAGTAACAAGTTAGATGACTTTTATTATTTTTAAAATTTATGTACGTTTTTTACATGTTTTTGCACACATTTTTATACACGCTTTTATACACACATTTTTATACACGTTTTTATGCATGTTTTATACGGATTTTCATACATACATTTGTATACACGTTTTTATGCACGTTTTTATACACACGTTTTTTATACACACATTTTTATGCACGGTTTTACACACGTTTTTATAAACACACATTTACACACGTTTTTATACACACGTCTTTATACAGACATTTTTATATACGTTTTTATACACACGTTTTTTATACACACATTTTTACGTTTTTGTCTTTTTTTTACGTTTCGTCGGTTTTTTTACGTTTTCGTCGGTTTTTTTACGTCTTCGTCAGTTTTTTTACGTTTTCGTCCGGTTTTTCGTGTTTTTGTCCGTTTTTTCGCGTTTTCGTCCGTTTTTTCGCGTTTTCGTCCGATTTTTTACGTTTTCGTCCGGGTTTTCACGTTTTCGTCCGGGTTTTTATGTTTTTGTCAGTTTTTTTACGTTTTGTTAGTTTTTTTATGTTTTCGTCGGATTTTTTTTACCTTTTGTCAGTTTTTTTACGTTTTCGTCGGTTTTTTTATGTTTTCGTCCGCTTTTTTATGTTTTCGTTAGATTTTTCACGTTTTCGTCATTTTTTTACGCTTTTGTCAGTTTTTTTACGTTTTCGTCCGTTTTTTTACGTTTTCGTCAGATTTTCCACGTTTTCGTTTGTTTTTCACGTTTTTGTCCGTTTTTTTACGTTTCGTCGGTTTTTCATGTTTTCGTCAGATTTTTCACGTTTTCGTCTATATTTTTTACGTTTTTGTCAGTTTTTTACTTTTTTGTCAGAAAGTGTGAAATAAGGGACGAAAACATAAAAATACAGACGAAAACATAAAAAATTTGGCGAAGACGTAAAAAATGGACGAAAACGTGAAAAAACGGACGAAAAATTGAAAAATCGGACGAAAACGTAAAAAGCCGGACGAAAACGCGAAAAAATGGACGAAAACACGAAAACGGGACGAAAACGCAAAAAAAAGGGACAAAAACGTGAAAAAACAGACGAAAGCGTGAAAAAACTGACGAAAACGTAAAAAATAGACGAAAACGTAAAAAAATTGGATGAAAATGTGAAAAGCCGGACGAAAACGTGAAAAACCGGACGAAAACGCGAAAAACTGGACGAAAACGCAAAAAAACTGGCGAAAACGCAAAAAAACTGGCGAAAACGTATAAAAACGTGTGTAGAACCGTGCATAAAAACGTGTGTATAAAAAACGTGTGTATAAAAACGTGAATAAAAATGTGTATACAAATGTGTGTATGAAAATCCGTATAAAAACATGCATAAAAACGTGTATAAAAATGTGTGTATAAAAATGTGTGCAAAAACGTGTAAAAAACGTACATAAATTTTAAAAATTATAAAAGTCATCTAACTTGTTACTTTTTGTCATTGTATGTAGTCATGATAAACGATCGTTAGTCTAAAGGACTAACGGTGCAATGATAAACCTAACGACCGTTAGGTTAACCTGCTCCAGCAGGTGAATCAAGTCACCGCTACACACAATGGACGAATTTAGCAAGTTTAGTGACACATTGAGGAAAAAAAAAAAAGAAAGCTACATACAATGAGAAAAAGTGGCAAGTTGCATACATTTTCAGGTAATTTGCCCTTTATAATATTGATACACGTTTACAATTAAATAGAGTGAAAAAATAAATAAATAAAATATTTGGCCAGAAAACTTAAGATAAACCAGATATATTTTAAGAATCTTCAAATTATTACTCAGTTTTATAAAAGGATATGCAAACAACACATACTATAGCAAAAATTATTTTAACTATGAAAAAATCCATGAAAAACTTTATAGACATGCATAGGTTATTTTAAAGACTTAAATACATAATATTAATGAAAGAAAATTATGAGTAATCCACAGGGTATAAGGTAACCCGTGATATATTAGACATTAAAGATTAAAGAAAGAGTAGAAACGTACAAAATAGGAAGGATTATTTACACTAGTACTTAAGGATGTAATTGTTAATGGTGACGTTTGAAATACCATGGAGACAATAGCTAACTTGCTACGGCATATGTATGAAGCGATTCATAGAAAGAATCGGGCGTAGTAGAATAAATATCATTAATATATTATTATTAGTCATAACGTCATCATAAAGATCATCTCTTTAGAGTGCATAATTTTTACTATTATTTATCAAAAGGATGACAAGAAAACTTACCTTGATAGTAACTTCAAAGTAATATAAAAAAACTTCAGTCATGTCTCGTGTGTCTCTAATCGTAAGGAAAAAAAATAAACTCAAATCTTAGAGATAACGTGTTGTGAATAAGAATTGAGGGAATGAAGAATTGAGGGAATGAAACGTATTCTTCAATTGATCTATATATGGGGGGTATATAAGATAAAGTAAAAACCCTAATAGCTAACTGGGCCGTGGGCCGGCTATATGGACATCCACTAATAATTATCTATAACATTAGCCAAGTTTTTAGTTAGTTGCTGTTGTGAACAAGAGTTGAGGGAATGAAAAGTATTATTCAATTCATCTATAATGTCAGAGATACATTGGTATATATAAGATAAACAATAGGTAAAAACCCTAATAGCTAACTGGGTCGTGGGCCTCTTATGGGCTATATGGACATCCACTAATAATTATCCATAATGTTAATACAAATATCGCCTAAAAACGTTATTTATATTTTAACGATCTTTGCTAAGTTTTGTTAATGACAAGNCTTGGTAAAGAACTCGACATCTAGCCTTGTGTCGGAAAAAGGAATTAGGCGACGTTAGGTTGGTTCTACCTCGAACTAGAACTCGGTATCTAGCTTTGTACCGGATAAAGTGTAAGCGACGATTGTAAAGGTTTCTCCACCGAGAAGGAGTTTGTTGATAGTGCTTGAAACTCTCGAGTTGGATACTCGGGGCGTGGACGTAGGGCAAGCACAAGTGCGGTCCTTGTAGCCGAACCACGATAAACAATCGTGTTGTGGTTTGATCGTTCTATCTCTTTACTTGCATGTTTTACATATTGTGTTTAGTTTACATATTGTCTTTGAGTTGGTCAAAGTGTTTCAATTCACATCTTAATGTAAAACGTCAAGTATATCTTTGATTAAAACGGATAGTTTTCAAAAGATAATTAACGTAAAAAGCGGTAAACTATTCAACCCCCCTTCTAGTTTTCCACAATTGGCATCAAGAGCTACGTTACTCAAGTTCCCTAAAATATATTGTATTTTAAAACTTGGATCGATCCATGGATTTTGAAAATCTCAAAGAAGGGAAATTTATTCAAAAACTACCGCTATTTGAAAAAGAAAGTTTTCTTGAATGGAAAAGTAATTTTGAAAGCTATGTAAAATCAATTGATCAAGATCTTTGGCAT